>JAFIRS010002812.1:0-179029 GCA_018342105.1 Gonioctena quinquepunctata | reverse complement strand
GGAAAGCGGACTGGTGCATCTAGACTGCAAAACACTTGACACAAAATGTTGGGACAGGACCATGAGAATCGGAGCATTGTAAACAGGGACGTGCGACCGAGATCAATTGCAAAACAATTTCCTTTGACCTTCCACGGGTAGGCCGAAGAACTGTTGGAACAACACAGAACTCAATACCATTCTGCAGGGCAAGTATGGTAATAGACGGATAAAGATGGAAATTGCGGGACGAGGTGTACTGCGAAATCCAGGACCGGTTTATTACTCACTGGGACTCATCCCCTTTTTTTTTCCCAGCGGAGGCTCGCAATCCTTAAAACTAGTCAAAAACCATTTAAACAGTCAGGCGGCACTGAAGTGACGTCCCAACTGGTAACCGGCAAAAGGAACGGCAGTTTACAGAACAAAACCGTGTCAAGCTGTTTGTGTGCTGGGACATCAGAGATTTGTAAAATGATTCCGACGAACAGCTAGAAGGGTCGGAAAACAACCAGGTCCGGAAAACCCTCAGAATTTCAGAGGCACGTTCGTCACCTCAGCTATGGGAAATTCAGTAATTGTTTGGGGAAAACCGGGAGGCCGATGGGGGGTCATCATGGATGTTATGCCAATTTGAGAAATAAGCGTCTTGTAACCTCAAGTGGATTTATCGGCGCTGGCTTCATCCTAATGCAGGATAATGCGCGACCACAAACAGCAATGTATGTTACACAATACTTCATGGGCACTGATATCAACAAAATGAACTGGCCAGCATCTTCGCCTGATCTCAACCCCATGAATAATGTATCGAAAATGCTTGGCAGGCGAGTCAGAATCGGTGCCCGTTAAGGTGAATGACTTGTTTAGCCTTCGGGTGACAAAATATTTTATAAGAGCTAGACGTGGTAATACAAAGTATTGAGCTGAATTTGATGTTGAAAGTACGTTTCTTCAGCTTAGTTATGTTACAGTTGAATTGGTTTGTTTTTAAGTTTAATTTTGAAGTTGAATAAAATTTTGCATAAATACGTTTTCTTATTTTTGTGTCAGTTGCAATAATTGCTTATTGAAAGTAAACAATATATTATTGCCTTTCCATTGCTAGACTCATGAACCAAAATGACAAATTGACCTCAAATGTTATCAAATACTTGTTGCGTATTTTTTGCATGTGACTGTATTTCAATAACCTATCTATGGGAAAAAATTCATGTTTTTAATTTTTTTTCGGGATTCCTGCAACTTGGCCGGTAGTGTGATAGTGAGTCTCAGTTTGCAAGTTTCGAACACAGATGATTACCATTGGCAAATTTTTCCAAGAAATCAACTTTTTTTCGACCTTCTACTACGTTGGCGTCCAATTTGATGAAGGCACATTTTTCAAATATTCACGACCAATATGTGTGGAAAAGACAGATTATTACCATTGTCAAATTTTGACTAATATAAAGATGAAATTACCTCAATATTACGGGACCGACCGTGCATTTTGGGGGCCCACCAATTAAACCAAATTATCCCAAGTTTGGGTGAATTGTCAAATCATTTGCCATTCTGTCTAAAAAAAATTCTATGCTTTTTTGAAGGAATAAAATTATAGGCAATAGACATTAAAAAACATATTTTTGTCGATTATGCAGATGTATAGCTCACAATAGAATACTAGTGCCGCTGACATCAAATAAACGCTGTTCAATTATTTTAATCATCACTTATTTCCAGAAAATCCGAAAACATTTCAATTTGCGTGCCGACAAAAGATTTTCGGAGATGCATTCAACTTACATTTATTCAGTATTCAGTTCGCCTATACTTATTTCAAATTTTAAACTGTAATGTAACGAATACAATAGACTGTTTTTCAATAATGAATGTTTTACCTAAAATATGGATAGAGTTTATCACTCTCAGATAATATAGGGCATTGTTCTGATTTATATACCCATTTTTCCAAAATATGGTTCAATTCAATTTTTTTTTTTCGAATTTTCCAATTGTTTTTTTTTCATAGCTCAATAATTATATTTCTAGAAAATAAAAAGCTGAATAGCATTAATTTTCTCCTTTGAAATCGTAGCATTCACCTACATCCACTAACTACCTTTAATATTGCTGAATGTTATATTCCTACACATGTCTCCAATACGAGTCAATCTATGAATGAATATTAGAGGCCCATGTATACATCACTTCTAGATGAGATATATCCACGTATCAAATTGAAATAACTATTCATTCAGAAATGGAGAGGAAGTAGAACTTTCGAATCAACACGATTTTTAAATAACTAATAAAAAACTTTTTAAAGCCAAGCTTTTATTCCAGACGTGAACTAAAACGTATAAAAAAGTTTAAGTTATCGCTAACAACGATTTAATAATTTTTTGTTGAATTATTTGATTTCAAAAAACTTCTCGCGCGAAGTATTCATAAAAGTAGGTACTAATTCATTTGATTGGTACTAATTAATTTGATTGGTTGATAAGTAAGAACTTGTCGAAGTAATAATTTCATTACAATTCGCGCGACAAGCTTTTTGAAACCAAATAATTCTACAAAAAATAATCAAATAATTGTCAGCGATGACTCATTTTATACGTTTTTGTACACGCCTCACATAAAAGCTTGTCTTAAAAAAAAAAAAATTATCAGTTATTTTATTTTTTGATTTTTAGTTAGTTCGCCTTAATCTGTTCATTTCTACTGGAGCATCGTTATTACAAGGTCTCTTTCCTGAAAGTTTTGTGCTGGAAGAAATTATGATCTCCGACCCCAAAAACTCCCACACACCAATTTGGAATAGAATCTGACCATAATTACAAAACTCGTTTGCCATCCTGAAGTCGCCATCTTGGATTTATAGATTTTGACAAAAAATTCATAATCTCCGGACCTGAAAACCCTCACATACCAACTTTGGATAAAATATTACCATAATCAGGAAACTCGTCCTGCATCTTGGGGCCTCCATCTGGAATTTTTAAATTTTGTCAAAAAAATCAAAATTTCCGACAGCGAAAACCGCCCCTTACCAGTTTTGAATCGAATCGGACCATAATAAAAAACTAGCCCCCCATCTGGGGGCCGTCCATCTTAAATTTGTGAATTTCTACAAAAAAATCATAATCTCTGACCCCGAAAACCCCCGCATACTAATCTTTCAATCGAATCGGACCATAATCACAAAACTCGTCCGCCATCTTGGAGGCGCCAATTCATAATCTCACATACCAATTTTGAATCAAATCGGATAATTAGAAATCTCGTTCGCCATTTTAAAGCCGCCATTTTGTTTTTTTCCCCAACAAAAATTCCATAATGCATTGTCACCGGCATTATGAATATTCGCCAAATTTCAAATTAATCGGACGACTAGAAGTCGATCAAAATTCACTTGCAAGATTTGACCCAAACTAACAAACGAACTAACAAGTGAAACTAAACAAAAGCTTGTGATAAATAAAAAAAATCAAAGAATCTGACTACGTCAAATGTGTACTTCAAAGAAGATGGAAACGAGATGACCAGAAAATATTGTCAGAAAATTATGTTTTAAGAGGTTAACTATTAAACTCAATACTGTAAACAATTTCACGCAGTCCGATACATCTTCTTCAATTTAACAATGAAGATATATTATTGCCACCGACTGCGTGAGATTGTTTACAGTATTTAGTTCAGTAGTTAACTTCTTGAAACATAATTTTCTGACAATATTTTCTGGTCATCTTGTTTCAATTTTTTTCAAAGTACACTTTTTACGCAGTCGGGTCTTTTGATTTTTTAAATTCCTTTTTTTTATTTCACACTCTTTGGTTGAGATTATAAGACGGTACATTTTTTGTGGGTGATTGGCTATCATAACTAAGACGAATTTGATCTCTAACGTGTTGCAATCGTTTCTGTCGCGATGCCGGAGACTGAGTTTCGCGACGTGCACTTTCTTGTCGGGCTTTTTTGGTTTTACGAGAAAGATTCGCACACGACCGGCGATGTTTTCGAGCGCGTAACATTGTGAGTTATATAATACTCAGGTATACAACAAACAAATACCAACTCTCACCATGTGTACTGAATCATACACTAGCAAAGTACATGAACGATTTCACTTATAACAAATGAATAAACTACAACAACAAAGTGGATGGATAATTTCAGTCACGAACAAAATACAGTCAAACCGTTTATAACGGACTACCGAGGAAAGATTGTTCAATCAAGTGCCGATAATTTCACAACCGGTAGGATTCCCTTATTTCTCTGTTAGTACATGTTCAACTGCATTGTACCAATATCCCTACTACGAGAGCATGCAGGAAGCCTATCAAAATGTCGGTTAAGCTGGAAAGAATATCTGACAATGGGTGCGCAAACGCACAAATTTGTCGGAACACCCTTCATAACGAACTATTTCCAGTCATTGAGCCGTTTGTTATAGCCGAGTTTGACTGTACTTAATTGAGTTTCTATTAAAATATTTAAGTGATAGGGTATTAAAAATGAAACGAAAACGAAATAGTTACTGAAACCGAAATAAACCTACTAACAAGCAAATTAACCAATTACTGATGTACCAAGCTATACGTTGTTATAACGTTTTCACAATATGGCGTCTGGTTGACGCCTTATTAATTCTGTCACAATATGGCGTCTGGTTGTCGCCATATTGAATTTTGTCACAATATGGCGTCTGGTTGTCGCCATATTTAATTTTTATTATTACTGTCATGTCTTTATTCACAATATGGCGTCTGGTTGTCGCCATATCGGATTTTGATCACTGTCATGTCTTTACTGACACTCGCAAGATTAAGAAAATTCGATTGACGCAAGAAACATCAATATCGGCCCACGCGTTTGGCCTCTAGAGCGCCACAAAGGAACAAACATACAACATGATAAACACATTACGTCGCGCAATCGGGTAAAGAGTAGCAGTCGCGAGTAAACAACTCTATAATGAACGAACGTGAAAGCAATATCATTTCGTAAAATTATAATTTTTTGCTTCTGTATTCTTCAGATATCAGTTTTTTTATTTGAATTTCATTTAGTGAGTACCCAAATATACAGCATGGTTACTACCTCTTAAGTGGGTAGTAACTTTTTATAATATAACAATTAGCCTGATAGACTAAGAGCTGGCTGCAGAAAACCTGGCCAATCTAGTAACAGAATGAAATATTTTTAAAACGTGAGTACATACAGCAAACATAAGAACAATCATTTAGTGCCTGCATAAATTTTGTATGTCCTGATTTCGGACAATTTTTCATACATTAACCATACCAATGGAGTAACAGCTTGGAGTTATTGTTGAAATTCAGTATATGCAGAGTTAACCAAGCGGTCTAAGGCGCCAGATTTGAGTTCTGGTTCTCGAAAGGGAGCGTGGATTCGAACCCCACATAGGACAGTTTTTTCCTTAATTTTTTTCTTTGAAATCGAGAAATGATTTGTTTTGGGATGAAAATTTGTTCCAGAAAACCAGGACGATTGAGTGACACAATGAAATGTTTTCAAAATGTTAGCAATCACAGAGACCATAAGAAAAATAATTTAGTGCCTGGGCAGAATATGTTCACAAGTTTTGTATGTCCTCTTTCCGGAACTTTTTTCATACTGCAACGATACCAATGGAGTAACAGCTCGGAATTACTTTCGAAATTTAATATTTACAAAGTAAAGAATAATATATTTTAGTGACTAGTTAAATTGTGTTCGGCCGCCTTGGCACAAAACTTTTTTATATTTTTTTGTTTCATTACTATCGCGTTACAACTTTAAACTATAACCAAATTGAAGTTTAAACATTTTTATACAAGAAATAAATTAGTGCCACGTCTATGTCTGTTGGAAATACCTGGGACAATACTTTCTATTTCTCAAACTCTCATGCTATTACTAATATATGCTATTAGATAAGTATTCAGGGATAAATGAATAATCATCCAATAAATGATTATTTCGAAAAATATAAATACCACTTCTCTTCTCATGACTATTTTCATGAATTTTATTTCTTCAAAGTACATCATTTCAAAATTAGGGAAATAAGGTTCGAACTTTGAGGGTAGAAATATTACGGAAATGTCCTAACAAATCATTAATTTACAGTTGGTTGGGATGAGTTCAGGATAACTGAAACCACTATCGATCTATCAAGCTTTGGTTTTTATTAAATTCCGCTGAGTTAGCACGAATTTTTTCGTTGACGAATTCGTCAACGCAATTCCGCTAACGAACAATCGTTCAACATGCAAAAGCGTTTTTTGTTGGTTTTTTCCGTTATAGTAGAACGAATATTTTCGTACCGGAATTTGAAAGCAGAGTGTGGACAAGTACGGATAGTCAATTGTGAAAATGGATGCAAATTTGGTGGTTGCATTGTTGGAAAATGAAGAGAGGATGATTTGGTATACAGTTGGCGCTTGAAAGTAATGATTCGAACATTTTTAGGAAAAGAGGAGAAGAAGGTACCTACCAGATATTAGTTTTAAAACACTTGGTCGACAATAATTGTTACCAATTTCCCTACCCTGTGGGAGAAATGTTACGTTCCCGTTAGCTATGGTAGTCGGTGAGTCACGCGGTCGGGGTTAAATCCGTTCAGTCAGTAACTTACTAAAAAAGAAGTTAATTTGGGCGCCACTCAAGCCAATAATACAAATACTACTAAGTTCAAAACCTTGTCTGACTCGAGAAAATAAGGATAGTAAATATAGCTGAAATTAAAAATATTTGCAAATATAAAACATCAATTTTCAACACATTTGCATACAACAATTACCAATGTTGAGACTCCCTTAATACCTCACTTAAACTCCAGATATTGAAACACAAATATGTACGAATGATATACAAACATACATGGTGAAAATGGACTGTGCAGATTCATGACCCTGTATAATGCACAAATTAAAAACAAATGGTTCATCAAGTAGATACCTGTGACTAACTGAGGTATTTGACTAGTAGTTAGCTAACGTTCAGTACTGTACGTGCGCCTCACATAAAATGTGTAATATTCAAAGAAATTGCAGGTAAATCATATGATGAAGAAATAAAAATAAATGGTTAACAGGACTGAATCTATGGTGCGATAGTACCACTCTCACGATGTGTTCTACGCTGTTCAGTTTGATCAGCACTAGGACTGCTGAGCTGTGTACTGATGAAATTTCTGCATACCCCTCGTATCTCGGTGAAAAGTTGAAAGTGTTTACCAACCATTTCTTCGGAGGTTAGACATTAAAACTACAACGCTGGCATGGCAAATTACGACGTCATCATAAGGTCACCGTAAACATGAATGCTTGAAAAGCCCATAAATGATTCTTCCAACAAAATCGAGCAGTTAATTTCCAGTGAGCTATTATGCTCTAAAAACTACAATGCAGAACTTGTTAACTACAACGTCCATTCAAGCATTTCGAATCACGAGGCTGTTCATAAAAAAACGAAAATGGGCTCCATCCAAAAACCGTATTCCAACAAAGATAGAAAGGAAGTTTAGTCTCTTTCAAATGAATGAATTTCCTTAAACTTACCCCACACGGAGGGACGATCACAATCGTGGAAATATCAAAAACATCTTCGATGTATTTCCGAGGCGAAACCCAAGATTATCAAAACTCTTGATAATGGTCAATCTCTCGGCATCTCAACCCGAAACGAACCCTTGAGCGCAGTCGCACGAAAAATATGTTGACATTCCTGCAATCGGCGATATTCTACATGATCGCCATCTATCGACGAGTTTGAACCAACGCAATGGTTAAATCTCTTAGTTAAAGCGAAATACACCGTTTCAGTAGTTGAAACCACTTTGAAAGTGAAGAAAATACTATATACATGTGTCAGCAGACAAAACTTGTAGAAAGATACTTCCGTGTGGCGTTCAAACAAAACAAATGAACTGAAAATGAATTACCTCACATCCAGTGACCGTACTTAGTGAATGAATGAGAATTCTCATTATCATTTTATATGGAACTCCTGTGGGAGTGTACACATCCAACAAAATGAACATTCAACTCTTAAATCGAATATTATCGTGTCCGGTGGACCTTAGGATTGATGGCAACATCTTGGCGGTTATACAGTAGAAACAGTAGAAACGCGCTCACCCTACTCTAGGTAAATCCAAACGCTACATGATCTTGAATTCAAGGAATTTTATTTAACGAAGTACTGACTAAGGTCAAGAACAAGATATGGTCAACCCCGTCTAAAAAACATCCTAGGCCAATGTCACCAAAAGAAGAACTTAACTAAGGTAAGAGCAAAATTGAATTGAAATGAATCTATTACGTTACTGTATTTTTAAATAATAATTGAATATTCTATTATATTATTGTATTGAAAAAGCTGTCGGTTCATTATTTTACATTGAATGTGGTGACATATTGTGCCACTGATATTTCTGGGAGACTATCTTCGTGGGGAAAACAGTTCGCCTGAGCAGAATAATCAACATTTTCAATCACATAGCGTTCTCCCATGATGGATTCTTGAGTGGAATGAGCTGTCATATCTGAACATTCCTCGTAGTTCGAACTACTTGCATTAGCAAAACAGACTTGAAGTCGACCTGAAAGGTGTACCTGTAGGTAAAACTAGCTTCTCACATCCAGAAACTGCCACAAAATACTTCGTTGAAATCAAACTCGATCTGATTCCGACGGAATTTTCTCAACGGATAATCATTTCCGTTCGCGAGATTTCGGGCCAAAGTTAAATAGAAACAACGCTCGTATCCCCACATAGATCAGATATGGACGAAATCGTCACCGAAAAAATTCGTGTTATCTCAGCGAAATTTTCCGTGAAGGAAATTTGATAGAAACCAAAGCTTTACCGACGTTTCAACTTTTATAGAGTCACATTCAGGGAACTGCAATAGGGATAACCATCACAAAAATAATGTGAATTGAAAAAAAAACTAGAGAAACAACAGACTACTCACATGAACAATAGCTTCCTTGTTTGTATAAAACTGAAATTAAAAGGAACATTTACTTACACTTTGATTCCTTTTGGTTGGTCCATATATAAATGAATATGGATGTTAACGGCGTAAGGAGAGTTCTTTCTGAATCAAAGTAACAATTGGAGTTTACAAACCAGTTTCATTCATGTGAGTATCTTATTGTTTTTCCACATTTTTTTTGTGTAACTAATTATGTAATACACCGGGACAGTTGTAGAATTAAAAACAAACTCCACGCCCGACGCCAAATGTAACGACCCAATACAGGGTGTTGTTTAATTAGAGACTCCACACTTTAGTTTACTTGGTTAAAATATTGTTACCAAGTTTATGAATGGCTATAGTGGGTGTGAATAATTTATAAAAACTCACTGGCAATTTTTATCGTTAAAAATCGTTCTCCCAGTATATGAATGTTCTGGATTTTTTTTAGAGAGCTGGGATCGTTCAAATTGTGTACCTCGTCAATCTAGTTAATGATACTATGTAAATAATTGAAGCACTTATAAAAACAAACGAACTATATTTAAAAAAAAAGTTACTCCGTTACAATAAATAAACACACTGTATAACTTCAGTACTTCCATAGTACTGAATACCAGTTCCAAATAATGCAATAAAACCTGTATAATAATGTTATATAATAAGTTGTACCAATTTTCTCAAGTCCCTGTGTATAGAAGAACTGAGATTTCAAGAATTTATTAATTATTAGAATGAATTTATAATAATCAACAATTTTCATATGAAATCTGTCTGAACAAGTTATAAACTAAATTCAGTTATTTCTACACACTGTTTATGATACCTTATATTTTATCAATTTAACAGTCTGAAAACATAATGTAACTAAGATGGATGAACAAGTATCATTCCGAATCAATTGTAAGGAACTTCCATAATCTTGGGCTAAATATCTGAAAATTCTATCAAATGAGTGAATGAAACAATAATAATAAAATATTTTCTGAATAAGCACGTATCATTCAACGAAACTGGATGACTAATTCATGAATATTTGTGAATCTTCACTCGTACCGGATATAAAATTAATTTGATTCAATAATATAACTCTGAAATAATTCTAGGTATAGATTCACATTACCAACAATGAGTCAACATATTTCGGAATGTATTCCATAGTGATGGAAGTCCTGTTTTTATTCATAATGCTACAAGTAACAAGAACAAGATTCTATAGATGAGTTCAAAGTTCAAAGCTGATTCAATATATGATTTGCAAAAAAAAACAAAAATGACCATACTCAGATATGTGGTAGAAATTTCAGAAAAAACATTTTTACCTTGGGTAGAGATTTCGTAGATTATCGAAAATGCTTTTCAATTGAATAATAGTTGGGAAAATCTGATATGCCAAATTAATATAAAACACAAAAATAAAGCTCAGCCTTCATCCACTGTTACAGATTTTGGTTTTCACAAACTATATTTATGAAACGATTTCTGAATTTTGATTATCATTTATTAATTTCTTAACTATTTTCTCAGTTATTATTTTTAGCACCGATTCCAGGTAAAATATTTTCTCGTTAACATTTCTACTATTTCTATTTGACCGTTAAGACTGAATTTCAATATGACTACATCGAATATCAGTACTCAAAATAATTGGTACTTCGAACTGTATACTGAGCTGTGACTTGATTGATTGGGAGTCGAGTCAGCTGAGTTAAATTGAATTTATTTTTTTCCTTTTTATATACCACTGATTGGTGTAACCACATAAAGTTCGTGATGACAGGTTTTATTATTATTTATGATTTTAGTTTATAATACCCGCATTTTTTCGTTCCCTAATCCACTAATTTTTTTATAATCAACCAGAAAGGCCCACATTGATAATAATTATACCTGTGGGTATTTTTTTTCGGTTATTTTTATCGCGTGTCGATTTTTATTGAAGTTTTTATAAATAAAAATCCGAGTTTTTTTTATCTTCCAGCAGCAGACGTTTCTAATATTTTCAACACTTCAAAATGTGGTGTTTTTTATTAGCTGAAATGAATTTCAATGATATATGATGGAATCCCTCATAATTTTTTATCTCACGGCTGACATCACACGCGTTGAAATTTTAGTTAACAAATAAACTTTTTTATTAGGTCTTATGTTTTATCTTTATTTTTCGACATGTTTATTATTTAATGGATTTTTTTTTGACATCTTGTGGTGGTAACTATTTTTGTGTGCATTTTCGACCTCTAAGAATGGATTATTCGTTAACATGATTTTTCACATTTGAGGTGGCCATTTCTTCACATATAAATTCGTTATATCTATATATGATTTCAGCTGCGTTTATATGTGTATTTCATTTTGGTACAATCTGGGACTTTTATCTTTTACTTTTTTATTTCTATAATCGTAATTCAGGTGTCCTGATGATAACTTTATGATAGTCGGAACGTCGTCAACAGATCGATGGTGGCATGAATAGTTTTGACTTTATTCCAAGCAACTGCCAAGTAACTATAAGCAGTGAGGTCACAAAACATCATACAAACAAATTGTTGTTCATTTACAAAAATTTCGATACCATTTTCGAATAATGTGGAAATTCAGTAAGTAGGACTTTTCAGGAAAGATTCCGGAAGAAGTTTCAGCTCATATTTTCAAATGGGATTTGTATTGGTTAGTAAAGAGGAAACTCTTTTCCAAAATTCCTCTATGTATCTCTCTTTCTCTCTCTCTTTCTCTCTGCTGTATTTCTATTTGGGAGGTATGCTTTTTGACATTTTATTTCTAAGTAAGCCTGCGTATGTATATTTGGTGATCTTGAATCAATTTATGTTTGTTGTTTGTTCTGTGCTTTGACCATCATCGTTCAAAGTTATCATTGATGGGAGAAATTTTGAAACGAGAAGTTTGCCAGCGGGTGCGTGGGTAAATCGGTTTTTTCAACAAAGAAGAAAAACGAGCTGACAAACCTAACAGAAAAATTGACCTTAGTTGGTTCGAAAAAAAAATTGAACAAGAAATGAGGCATTGTAAACAAAAAATGCGAGATGAGCATACTGCGTGTCAACATTCAAAGTATTACGAATAAAATCAACGATTTATTACTTTTTTGAAATAAGTTCGAATATTCAGTTGTTTGTTTTAGTGAACATTGGCTAAACGAAACATGTTTGCGAATGATAAACTCAGGGGATTATACCTTAGCTAGTCATTTTTGTAGAGATTCGGGGGAATACGGGGGTCTCAATATTTGTTGAACACAACACCGAGTTCCAATCCATCGATCTGAGTGAAAATTGTTGTAAATTCCAAAGTGAATACTGCGGTGTAGAATTAACACAACTGCAAATTGCTGTAGGATCTTTCTCCTGCAATTCTGGGGACTTCCGTATCTTTCTCACCAATCTAGAGGGACTTCTTAAGCACCTGTCAGGTAAATATGAAAAAATTTTCATTTTGGGTGATTTCAATATGAATTTTATGGGTAACGGACCAGGACGGATAGATTTGGCACGACAATTCCTATGGCGTCAGTCCCACGATTGATGATTTTACTAGATGTGATCCAAGAACGAATACCAAAACCTGTATTGGTAACATATCAACAAGCATCCATGACTCAAAATTCGAAACGGGAATATTAGAAACATGTTCATCTGACCATAGGGGACAGTTCATAAACATTTTTGAAAACGAAAGAAATACAGAAATAAAGAAGGTCTTGAGACGCAAACTTTCCCCATACGCTTTGAAGAAAGTAACTAATGACTCGAGTTTGACCGACTGGGATATTTTTACTCATTTCAAGGTCATCAACATGCTAAGTGGAAATTCAAACGTCTAGTAGCGGAACTTGATAAACACTTACCCCTGAAAGAAATATAGAATGCAAACAAACCAATAGTCAACTTTTTCATGAATGATTTTAGAAGAATGAGAGAGAACTTATCCTCTCTGAAAATTGTGAGCGATTCAAGCAACTCTCACATTGAAATCCAGGTTAATGAATCTGATAAAAACGATTATAAGTACTGCATTCATTCTACAAAAAAAACTGCATATAATAAATATATATATATCTTATGTTAGGAAATGTTTAAAAAATAATGAAACTGATAATTATTATTATTAGGTATTTAAGATATCGTCGTTCATGCTATGTTTGTTTTACAATTTTTCTATGCTTTTTACTATCCTAGAATCTTATAACATGCTTTAGTCAACGCATTTGTATCAAAATGTCAGTCCTGAAGTATCTCTATTGTAGTAAGTATGTGACCAACAATACATTCATGTTGAATACACAATAAAAATAATATGGAAATTTAAATTCATGAAAAAACTTTGTATTTCGAGTAGATCAAATGATATACAAGTTGGAACATCCTGTATGGTAAATCATATCAAGAGGAAACCCAACAGCGAGATGTCAAAAACAATACGAGGCAAACAATGAAATATAAAAATTATGAACACAGAAAAATGTCAAATATGAATTTTATCCAAGTCTGTAGATATAATATAAGGTCTAGAATAGTACATTGTAAATAAAATCATTAGAATAAGTTAGAATAACTAATAATCGATAGGAAGTGGCAATATATTTTGAAATTTGTGAAAATAAACAAAATGTGTAGGTTGCCAAGAGAAACTGTAACAAGCTTGGGGGAGATGAAAAATTGTGTTAGAAAACGAAGCCAGTTACGAATTTAGAGAAAATTATTATAAGAAGAACACAATAAAAACAAGCAGAACTATATTTAAACGTTTTACAAATAATTCAGATACGAATGGGAATATAAAAACAAGAAAAAAATCACTAACCCCATTGAAATAACAAAAGTCCAGTCCATGCCATTGCCAGGAACGAAAAAGGGGGCTTTTTGAAGTGGAGCTGTATGTTCCAGTAAGCACGAACACTTCCAATAGACAGGAGAACACCAGAAAGCAGGTATTTCAAACGCTGAATTTAATACAGTGAAACATAACAGGCCCAGACACTTGAGTGATTATTTAATCATTTGTGTCCATCAATTTGAACTTTTGTTGGTTTGTTCTATTTTCACATACTGTCCATAACATTCAAACGTTTATTCACCAAATATTTATCATACACAAGAAAGTTCACCATTTTTCATCACTGTTTTTAGTAAGATAAGTTAGATTTCGCAGTGTAGGTCAATTTTAAGGATTAATTTCAATACAAACAACAATTTGACAATTTTTCTGCATTCTTTGTTTATCTATTGAACATCTAACCACATTTCTCCCCACAAAACAGTATATTTGACATCAAGCTGTGTGCCAAGTTGGTACTATTGAACCTTGCTGCTGATGATAGAGATGACTCATTCTTCGTAGGCGTACCGACTGAGCTGGGATGAGGTAAAGAGAGTGTTGAAAAAGAGTAAGACAACATAGCCAGAGTTTCATTTTTGTATTCATTTTCAAAATTTAAAAAAAATAGGGAAATCAATGAAACAAATTATAAACAAATAATTAAAGTACCCATCACAACAATATGTATGTATATATATATATATATATATATTATATTTTAATATTAATAGTATTATTACATGGGAAGGGCAGAGGTTTTCACCTATTTGGCCCAATAAAACAAGGTTACAAATTTCACATGGCAAGAACAAAATTGCAGTGAAAAAGTTCAACAAGGGTAACTGAGGGGTGAAACCAAAAACTTGGGCAGATCCCGGTGGACTCACGACTCACGCCAAGTCGTAATCTGATTGGCTAAGTCCAATTTGTCGTTGCAGCGAATATCTTTCGCGACCCGTGTATATTGATAATTCGACAGTTTGTCCGGCTGTGTCAATGAGGCTTTGTTTAATATTTCCAGACTAAACAACAGTTACAACGTTGCATTTCTGTAACTGGCACTCTCAAAATGAATGAACTCGTCTGCTTGACAGAAATATATTTTTTTATATCCGCGACGACCCATTTATGTATTTCGCAGTATGAGCTCCCTGTTTCATATCAATTCCATCCAAGAAACTGGAATAATGAATAATGAATCAAAAATTGAAATAACTCACCTTGGGACCAATAAAAAAACCAAAAAATAACACCTACAGGATGTTACAACTGGATGCCATGAAAAATTTGAAAAATTCCCTCTGTTACGATATTTACGGATTGAATAGTATAATATTGAAAGAAATTGCTGAGACTCTACTAGATCCTTCAATCAACCCTATCAACATGCGTTTTTCAGCAGAAACCGTCACTGATGCTTTCAAACTAACCAATTCCGATCTACAAAAGTGGCTACAAGTACAGCCCAGCAACTTATCGACCCATTTCAATAATCCCGATTATTGGAAAAATAATTGAGGAAGTTGAGCGATACTGGTAAAGTGAAACACTTCTCCAATATTTCATCATGTTTCTCTCTCTTTCCTGTATTTCTATTGCGAAGGTATCGAATATGCACGAACATTCTCACGCGCGAATAAACCATTCCGGACCTACCTCCTACATACCTGGAAACGTGATGAAGTAGCTTGGAGACTGAAGGGAAACAAAAACAGGGATGAAGATAAAAAGTGTGGATTACAACAAACGAATTAGGCTCAGAACGTTTCTCTTTTATTTCGAAAGGCTGACGTCGGGGTTCCGCAGTTGAGGGAAATCGGAGCGATTAACGGCAATGGATGTCGTAAATTGTGGTCGATTTAGGTGCGCATAAAATCAGGAATTTTTATCGACGCGTTTGTTTCATTTCAGAATCACACAGGACAAAAGTTATATCAGCAAGATACCAAGGGTTTCCTAAATGGAACTACACCAAACTTTTCATTCGGGCAAAAAAAAGGATTTTATTTGTTTTTATGACTTCACATCTCAATGGAGCTGAAGAAAATTTCAGAAACATAACTTTTAATGTCGCCTGACCTTGAAAATATTTTCGATTGGCGATTTAGCTGATGATTTGACATTCTGAATAAACGATACCATGATGATTGCAGTGATAAACGATAACAGCGTCCCCAGAATACAAGTCCGCAGTGTAAGTAGAATATACTATTTCATTTACGATAAAAAATGTCCTCTTTCTCAAAACTGTGTGAGAAAATATATGTTATTGTACCACTTGTCTTTTCAATTGATTAATTAGAATAATATCCTTAGAAGAAACATAGTTCTTGAAATTGTACTGTCTCTATCTCTTCCGAGCCGTTGCGAAACCGAATTCCCTTCGAAAGAGTTGTGCTGGCGTGGATTCACTAATTCTAAACTTTCAGGTTCTCAATTGCTTGAGACCTGTAACTTTTATACTGAATGAGTTCCAGATTTCCTTCCTAGTTCTCTCTCTCTCTCTCTCTCTCTCTCATTAATTCGAATAAAAACTTATTGATCATTTGAAACAGTTTGAATTTAATTAGCTCAGTTGAATTAATTATTATGTGTCTCTCCCTGATAAAACCAATAAAATTATAGAAAGGAAGTATAATCCAAAGTTGACATTTAGTATTTGAATTGCGATGAAACTAATCGAAATTGAACGTAAAATTTATGAACTGTACTATGAAAATTACTGAGAGAGTTCGGGTCGGCAATGCCTGGATACACACTATGCCTTGAGAGGGACATCTGACTGTCAAGAGATAATAATAATAATGATAAAATTTATTCATCAATAAGAATAACTTTCTGTTCACAAAGGGCTTGCACATGGATAATATATACACATATATAACAAATCGTTATAAAGATAATGGTATAAAAGTATGGTAAAATAAGATATTAGAGAATTTTTCAATTAGAAAATGAATGATAGATGATAAAATAATATATGATATAGGGTTCTATAAAAAAAAATTAGGGACGTGATACTAAGTACTGCAGGGAGAATCATGAAAAGATAAATTAATTATAAAAATATATAAAACAGGGAATCGAATGTTTCCATTTATTTTTCGATTATCTCGTGTATTTCTGCACGGGAGGTATGTTAAACATGGAGTTCAAGATTTTTTTTTTTATTTTCTATGGTTTGACTTGCATTTTAGTATATCAGGTAGATAGCTAAAGAGTTTCGGACACAGGTAGTAATAGTTCATTTGACCGACTGACTTATGCATGATTGGAATCACAATACCTTTTTCTGTAGTTATAACTGTATGTGATCAATTCGTTTTTGTATTTATATTGAACTGTAGTATTCATGGAGAATAGTTGTATTGAGTCAAATATTGCGGTTTCTGAGTAGAGAAGATCGCTAGGGTGGGTGTGTCCCTTTTGCAGGATACATCTTGAGAATCGTTTTTGAATGACTTCAAGGGAGTGCAGATGTGTTTTAGATACTCCACCCCAACCGATTATTCCGTAGTTCAAGTGGGATTCTACCAAACTCTCATACAACATTATTTTTTGTTTATGGTTGAGAATGCTCTTACATGACTGCCCTCCAGGACTATCTCATTACCCTTCATTTCTCTTCAAAGTTTGTAAATCTGCAGACCATATGTTCCTAACAATCCAGTTTCACAATTGTACCCAAGAAATTCTCAATTCGGTAACAACCCCATCAATTCAGTTATTTCCAATCTGCGATATACGGTTGACAAATTCATTTCAGCCACAGAATAATATTCATTAAAAATACAATATTTTATCACTTATGAGCGTGAAAGTTAGTTAAAACCAACCATTTGCATGGAAAAAATACTCCCACGCTACTCAAACTCTTATTATTAACAATATGCCAGCGAACTGAAATAACTTTTTGTGAAATATTGTAACCTACTTTGACTGTACTATAACACGGTTCTCTGTGATGGAAATACGCTCTCCAATTGCCCATACAAATTATTTGGGTAGTGGTCCCTTTCGAGAATATTTGAAGAAATAACATATGTTTCACTGCAGTACCCGACGAAAATGAAAATGAATAATCTCAAATATTCTATTTTCTGACCACCGGTTTGGTTATAATTTCAAGGTAAACTGTGAACCCCACGAATCTTGGAAAAGTAAATATTTCACTCAGAATAGATATTGCATTTTATTACAACTGTCCTCAACTATAACCTATACAATAGGTCTATGTTGAGTCGAAAATCCACCAGAAAACAATTACTTTCTGGCTGATGCCTCGACGAACATTGGATTACATTCGATGGCTAACCGAGCGAAGTCCTACAAGGTTACTTTGCAACTGTTCGAAGCGAAATGGACCTCCTTATTCTGGCTGACCACCTGTTAACTGATTTCGGGGTATTTGCCCCTCATCAGTACACGGTAGGTCGAATAGACAATAGGTTTGTTTTGGTTCGAAGCCAGGACGATTCCGAATCGGTTCTAAAGAGTAGGACAAACGTAGCGTGAAAGATTCTGCCGGGTCTGTTTTCAATAAACCACTGTGTGACTACTTTGAACGTCTAGGACTGTCCCTACTGCGAACCAAAACAAGCCCAATGAATAACGTCTGCTAACCCGAATGAGACGATCAAAATCCATCCACCTATTAGTTTTACCCAGGTTTCGCCAAGCAAACGGAAAAAGACCACTAGCTGACGCCAGTCGTTGGAACAACAGTACTCGAAGTGTCATCTTGAATATCAAGACAAAATGAATCTGCATCACAGACACCTAATAGAGTGTTGATTTCATTGACGATGAGAAATTTCTTATTTCTCCAGATGAGGGGTGAATACCCCGTAACCGATAGCTCTATTAACTCTGGGCAATATGGCGTGTGATGCAGTGCAATCTTGTTTGATATATACCCCAACCAATTTTACCGTAACTCAATAGAGGATCCACAAGTGCGTAGTATATTGTTCTCAATTTGTCCAAGTCTAGTATTAGCCGGCATTTATAAAATTTATAAAGAATTGATCTTATTTAAAAAAATTATTATTCTAAGTGTATATCCCATCTCAAAAATGGATTCAAATGAATTCCGAAATACTTTGTATCCAAGGATAAATTCACCATTTTGTTTCTCATCTGAATATATTATACTTTGGCAGGTTAATTTGATAAGATGTAAAGGGTATTAGTTTAGAGTTGCTTACATTTACAGTCAGTCAGACCCATAACTGTTCCCACGGTCAAATGTAAAATAATAGAGAGAGAGCACTGTATAATAGAATTATAACATACTTTGAGAAATATCAAATAATCAGTATGTGTCAAAATGGTTTTCATCCAGGAAGATCAACAGAGAAAGCTATCTACAATCTTTTCCAGTATATCCATAAACATTTGGATCAGAAGAAACATGTGGGGATACTTTTATTTGATCTCACCAAAGCATTAGACTGCTTGGATTTGAAATTTCTCGAGAGTAAGTTAGTAGGCATTAGGGGGAAAGTATCAAAATGGTTGATGTTCTATTTGGAGCATAGAAAAATATTTATCAGAATGAATGGCACCCAAACAGAAACATACGATGTGAATTTAGGAATTCCGCAAGGATCAATTCTGGGGCCACTCCTGTTTCTCATATTCATTAATAACCTTCCAAATTTCATGAAAACTGATTGCCTAGTGCTATTTGCAGATGATGTTTCATTAGCAGCATATGGTGATAATTCTCAAATATTACAAGTGAAATTGAATCATTTAGTAAACAAAATCACCGAATGGTCACAAAAAAATGGAATGATACTCAATGCTTCAAGAACCGTTCTTCTACATGTAACCCAAAAAAAGAATTACGCGATCAAATTCATATAAATATAGGAACAGTTTCGTTACAACCAATTTCTTCTGCACGATTTCTTGGAACTTATCTGGATTCAGACATGTCCTTCAAAACCGCTATTGAGAATGTCAGCAAGAAAGTAAACTCAAGTTACTATGCTATAGTCCAACTGAAAACGAAATTCAATAAAGAAAAACTCCCCAATGTCTATTATGCGCTCGTATACTCTCGAATTAGCTATGACATTATTGTATGGGGAGTACATCAATGGCTCGCAGACTACTGATCTCACAAAAACGTATTATCAGACTCATATTTGGTATTAAACGAACAGACTCATGTAAACCATATTTTAGAGATGATAACACCTTAACATTTCCCAGTATATATATTTACAAATGTATTTTGCTTGTCAGTAAAAATATAGATTCACTAACACATAATCATGACAGTCATAATTATAAAACTAGGCATGGCAATTTGCTACAAATTCCTCACCACAGAACTTCCTTATACGAAAAAAGTCCTCAATACAGTGGTATAAAGTTTTTCAATATACTCCCGGAATCACTGAAAAGTGAAAGAAATGTAATACGTTTAAAAAAACAACTAAAAAGTTATTTGATTGAGGAATGCATATATAGTCCAAGCGAGTTTCTGACTTCTTAACTGTAATAAAATTGTATTGACTGTTGAATTATACTGAACATTGTGTGTCTAAATGTCTATATGTAAACAATAACTGAAATTGTATAATAACTGTTATTTATGTCCTGTAAGTCTTCGAGTCTTCTTTACGGTCTCGTAAAATGGAATTTTATGTATTATAGGTGTACAGATTTTCATATTTATATTTTTGACATGTCCAATACCATGTAATATGGTCTTAATGGAATAAAATATTATTATTATTATCATTAGTAGATTAGAGTTCAACCATATTGTACTGCCATGAATTGTAAAGTTCGAATAAAAATCATCATTTTTATTATTATTATTATTAACTTCTGTGTCATGCTGCACCGAGAAAATCGTCCAAGTAAACTTTGTTGCTAACTTTTATTCATTTCGGGTAGGTCATACTTTTATTGTGGCAAATATTTCTGCCACTTCTGTCAACAAAAAGCATGTTTGCGGTTAAAATTTCCTTCATTAAATCAATAACACTGAGACCCAGATAACTGATCCCTGACCCTTGCTCATACGATTCCGAAAATGTATGAAACCATCCGAACTGATGTTCTGCTTGCGGGAAATTTAAAATGATACATGAGCGGTAGGATATCTATGCGAATACAAATCGGATATTATAGTTGAGTGGTAATACGTGGAAGATATTTTTGTTTCTTTAATGTTTCTATATAACGTGTGTTTAGATGATTATATCCTCTTTTGGGTATCATTCCTTATGTTTTTTGTGTGACGAAGTTGAATCAATGGTTTACATTAAATGTGGCCCGTCAATTTGATATAATATAACGAATAGTATTATCAGGAATGAAATATCTTTTACTGTGGCGGAGGAGTTTGGGAAAAGGATATATAGGTCTAGTTTTGCATGATATAATGACAATTGAATGTGATGGAATAGAAAACGTCAATCTAAATCTCTGTATCGAATTACATTCGGAGTTGAAGAAAACCTGGCCAATCAAGTAACCGAATGAAATATGTTTGAAATGTCAGTACTTATAGAAAACATCCAATATAAATGAATATAAAAAAAATTGGTCGTGTTGGGGATTGAACTCCGGACCTCTGCTTTGATAGTCTTTCGTTTTATAGCAGCTCGGTTTGGTCTTTGAAATTATTCGTGTATTTGTAGCACATGAGCGTTGTGGCATCGAATATTTTTATTGCGCATGTAAGATTTCGGAACAAGGTAGAAAATATATTTGTTATTTGTTTTTTTGTTTTCAATCATACGTGAGCTATATTGTCTTATTATTGCAATTTTGCAATGAAGATTCGAGAAATGGAAAGTGCAGAAATTATGTGTATTATAAACTTAGATACAAGTATTTATCGTTCACATACGTTTAATGTACATGTGATTCTATATTTTATCTAGGTCCCAAAATATTTAATTCACTGCCCACAGAAATGAGAGAATGCGAGAGTCTCAAGAAGTTCAAATCATCGACTAAATTATATATCTCTGAAAACCAGCACATACTGAATATATTTCAGTAAAAAGAAAATATTGTGTCATATATCTCAGTAAAAAGAAAATATTGTGTGATTCCATTGATCCCTCTTCTCCCTCCAACTATAAGGAACCTTAAAAAACTTTCTAGGCTCATGTTAGTTTTTATATATGTATATATATATATTTGTGTATATATAGGTTGGTGATAATCAATTTGGAAATACCAGCTACATTGAAAACGGTTAGCTAGAATGATAGGAATGCACCACAAGCCTTCCAGGCTCAGGCATTCACTCCAGACTAGCTAACCATGCAACTTAATTTAAGAAAATTATTAATATGTTCCAATGTAATACTTACCTCATCACCTCACTGAATAAAGAATCTGAATCTGATTCGAGTGTTTACTATTTATCATTCATATACATCACAGAGAGACAATAATGAAATCATAGGCTCAGCGTCAAAAAGAGTGTCGAAAGAGGAAAAAAAATCATAAGAAAGTTCGTTCCTGATGGGGGTCCCCTGACCGAACACGATTTTTTTTTAAGGTGGAGGAAATCCTTTACTGACATCTTGCGGTAGTGTGGGACTCCCTGACTCAGATTTACCTACTGAAACCTCCACCCTGTAGGCTCGTCTGGCCGTGGCCTCCGATGACTCTTGAGCCTTTTGGCCCATTGTATCTTACCTGATACGATTTGTTTCACCATGTCGTATCCATAGTTCCCGATTGAGGACCACTTCAAGTTCCCTCCTAGCAACTCCAAGTTCTGCCGAGGCTACTTTACGGTGCTGGAGGTTCGTTGGCTCCTATCGTATCGTTCGTCTCAGTAGTCATTAGTTCCCACGAGTTAGTGAGGGGGAAGGGGTTGGCCCAGCTCTTTGGTGCCCCCTGCACAAGGCTAAGGCTGATTACTCCGAGATGTCACCCTGTTTCTCTGAGGCTCCATTTTGGCACCGTTTTTTTTGAGACCCCAGTGCCATACATCCGTCACCATGGCACTTACAGCTTGGATTCAGGTCTGTTTGTCAGAGTCCCGTTAGTCCAGTCGCGGCCGCGCATGTGCCAAAGCAAATGTCCGCAAGCTACCCCATTGACCGCACGGCCGCGGCCCGTTCACCCCATACCAAGTGACGATGAGTTTGGAAGGGACGCAATGAACAGTTGCAAAGTAACCTTGTAGGACTTTGCATAATTATCCAATGTCAGTAAAGTGGTTATTTTCTGATGGATATTCAACCCAAAATACACCTATTTTATAACTTATAACATACGCTTATTTTATGGGTACCCAATGGTACTTCCATCCAACTCCAATAATATACCCGGTTCGGTTGCTGATCGCCATATCTCAATTCCAGAGCAGCAGCAGGTCCATAGTTGACTTGCGATGTTGGTCTTGCCGTATAGTCTGTAATATTGCTGAAGCAGTTCCTCCCAAGGTAACTATGGGTACACTAGCCCTTTCCCCAACGTACCATCCATTAGCCTTTGCTCCAGCTTCAATCTGCTCACCATTCAAAGACCATAACGACTATTCATCAAAAATCTTTGGTTCCACGAAATTCTGCTTCTTTCAGATGTTGCATTGTTCATTCATGCATCGTCCAAACTTCCTTCTTTGCTTGTTCTCCTACCACACTAACTTCTTTTTCCGCTTCTTCTCGTACCGTACCAACTTTTCTTCAACTCACTGCCCTTCCATCATTTTCCAGACTGTGTTCAGTTCGACACCGATTTTGTCATTCAATTCCCACGATCTGCTTCCCAATTTTCTCGAAAATCGGCTCGAAAAATGCTTTGTGATGTTTGTTTCTCCTTATTTGGTCGTTTCTCTTTCTTTTGATTTTCTTTGTGTCGACGTTATGCCACTTCTTGATTTTCAATCTGTCGTCGTCCCCCCTCCTTCCGCCGACGTTTTTCCTCCCGCTCTTCTTTTCTCCTCATTTGTCTTCTCTCTTGTTCGCGAACTGCTGCTTGATCATTTCCATCATGGCTTTTCTTTCTCATATTTTTTGTATTAGTTAGCCCGATTCCAGGATAAACTGGTTTTGCCTAGGATAACCAGTTCTTCCTATATACAATAGGACAAACCGGTTGAGTCTAGGCCAAACTAGTTCATCCTGAGCCCAATAAGACTGGTTCATCTAGTCTGAACGGGTTGATCCTAATATGAATACGTACACTGTAGGGTAAACTGGTGCGGCCCAGTCTGAACTAATTTTGCCCAGTCTTCCACTTATTCAACCACTTCCGAATATTTATCTGTGGTGACACATCATAATGGAAAGATTTTTTATTTTCACTCTCCAAATACTTTTCTCTCCACTGTTTTTGATCGGCTTGTTCACTAGATGCAGGCTCATCCATAAATAAATACAATAAATATCAGCAAAACTTCATAATATAATACAATAGGCAAAACTTTCACTTTGAAGTACAACCATCACCTGAATACGTGCACGATTCGACGTAATATAGCCGTTCCAATCAACAAGCTGAGTGAACGAAGGATGCCAGAGGGCGCGCAGGGCGTGCGAGACACGAACTTGTGAATATTCTAGGATCGACGCTTCACTCTATTTATTGATTTATTTATTTATTTAATATAATACATCAAAACAGATGAAAAATCCACTAGCTGGAGTATATAACGGTATTTTGTGATACAATTTTGGTTTATGGTACAACATATGGTTTGGTTTATGGTACATATGGTAACAATAGTTGGTTAATTCGAGATATGCTGAAATAGGATAATTCTAAACTGGGTTAGTGAAGTGGAAAATATATCTACACTATCTAACCTATTGAATTGTCTGCACATGTAAATCAAAGGACTGTGGAAATGGTGGTAGGAGTTAGTTATAACGGTGTGGAAAGAGATGTTGGATCTCGAAGTAATTCGTGGCATATTGAAATTAACAAGGGCAAGTAATTCTGGCCAGTCAATTAGACCGTGTATGACTTTGCAAAGGTCGGATATTTCTCTACGCTTTTTAAAATACAGAATTTTGAGAAACTTATGCTGAATTTTATCTAAAAAATAGTTTTTTTTTTAATGTATTCCAAACAAGCTTAAATACGGCATAAGCTTTGAACGTACTAGAGAAAAATATACGGCTTTCATTGCTTTGCTCTAGGCACATTGTTGAAGGATAAAACTCGTCAAAATCTCCTGCATATAAAAAAATATAATTTTGATTCCATTATGTTCAAATTATATTCATTTCTACACATCAAATGAAAATAATAACATTTTGTTAAGTGTTTTCATTCCTGAAATAACGAGATTCAAGGCTTTGTGGAAAAGTGCATATTGAGCGTCGTATCTTTCCATCCAGCCCAGTCTCCGTGTATCCTCCAGCGTTAGCCGATATTACAATCTCCATGGAAGGTATCTATCTGAATCCTTGTCACAAAAGAAATTGTTATTACATTTTAGAATGTGTTTCATTCATGCAGCATTGACCAATGTTTGTCCAATAAACAACGGCCACTTTTAAGCTTTAATATATCCCTAACCTTTTTAGATATCCATATATACGGGCAGGCGCCCAGAAATAAAATAATATTGATCTCGTTATTTTTTTGTACATTCCTAAATTTTCACAAGCTCAGTTTTACTTGTTAGTTAGTTTGTGTCAAATCTTGCAACTGAATTTTGACCGACTTCTAGTAGTCCGATTAATTTGAAATTTGGCAGGTGTTCATAATTCCGGTAACAATGATTGTGAAATTTTTGTTAGAGGAAAAAACAGAATGGCAGCTTCAAAAAGGTGGACGAGATTTGTGTTTATGGTACTCGATTCAAAATTGGTATGTGATGGTTTTCGGGGTCGAACATTATGAAATTTTTGTGGAAATTCATAAATTTAAGATGGCGGCCCCAAGATGGGGACGAGATTTCTGATTATGGTCATATTTAATTCAAAATTGGTATGTGGGGGTTTTCAGGTTTGGAGATTTTGAATTTATTGTCAAAATCTATAAATTCAAAGTGGCGACTTCATGATGGCGGACGAGTTTTGTGATTATGGTCAGATTCTATTCAAAATTGGTATGAGGTGGTTTTCGGGAAGAGACCTTGTGATAACTATGCTCTATTAGAAATGAACAGATTGAGGCAAACTAACTAAAAAGCAAAAAATAAAATAACTCTTTAAATAGTAGCTTTTATGTAAGCAGTGTACTAAAACGTATAAAATAAGTCATCGCTGACAATGATTTAATGATTTTTTGTTGAATTATTTGTGCTCGGAACCACTTTTCGGGATTTCCAAGCACTAAGCCTTCCCTTTCCCATGAATCAACAAATGTTTTCAAAACATGAAAACGTGGCTAGCGCCACCCTCGACGGCACCCTGAACGCGTCTGGGTCCTTCTATTATGCATATTCGAGAGATTACACGTTGCGAAGTGACTTCAGAGCTCAACTCTGAATGCAGAAACATGATGAATAGATTTGCTACACATGATTATATTCTATTATGAAATCTTTAGAACAGTTGTAGGTAAAATAAATTATATTCGTATGACACTCTCTTTCTGGTGGGGCCCTTCTGACCAGACCGATCGTCAAAAGTGATAGCAATTTCAATTATGTTTAACTATGATTTTGGAGAAGCTCTATGTGCTGAACTCTCTGTTGACGCGTACTGGGACACTTTTGAGGGCCGGGAAACTGTTCGCCGAGGGTCCATGCAATTTTTTACGAACATGGAAATCAGATTCGAAATATTTTCAAAAGTTTTTTTTGAATGTGCTATGTTAGTGTGTTTAGGATATGCTCCTATTTATAATTGGTATGTCGGAGTTTTAGGTATCGGAGAACATCATTTTATTGAAAAAAAATCAGAAATTCGAGATGGCGGCTCCGATATGGCTGACGTGTGTTCTATCATTGATGATCCGAATCCATTCAAAATTGCTATCTGGAATTTTGGGGTCGCAGATTATGATGCCATTGTCCACATTCAAGATGGAGGATCTAATATGGCGGACAAGATTTTTTATTTATTATCCGATTTCAATGACAATTGGTATGTAGGGGTTTTTGGGGTCGGAAATCATGATTTGTCAGAATTTTTAATTCGAGGGGACAGTTTCAGAATATTCGATATTATATGAATGAAATTTTCATTTTGAAATGCACTAGGGTGCGAGTCGTATTTATTCCACCAAACCAGTTTATTCAATGCCACACGCCACACTCATGAATAATATATCATACCGGGCAGAGCATTGCGTTTTACATGATTATTGTGTTTCCATTACTGTTCTGGATTCAATTCGACGTGATTAATCCAAAAATACGAAAACTCATTATTTTATTTGGACCAAACCGCAATTCTGTATAAAAAAATAACTTAAGTGTCTACCCTTTCGAAAAGTGCTTAGGGCTGGTGCTCGCTAAGTCCAATTACTTTCTGAAACTGCTTCGTAATCTCGAGCATTTCAGAAATAAAACAGCTTAGTGCTCCAGGTACGGGAGCACTTTTCAAGATTGCTTAGTACTTAGGGCTCGAAGCACTTTTCGTCAGTGCTCGGCACAGCTCTGCCTACTTTTATGAACACTTCGCGCGATGAGATTTTTAAAACCAAATAATTCACAAAAAATAATTAAATTATTTTCAGCGTGACTTATTTCATACGTTTTAGTACACGGCTTATATAAAAGCTTGCCTTGAAAAAGTGTTTTATTAGTTATTTTACTTAAACATAGTTCCGGAAATACTACCCTTCCAAATATATCCCACTATTTTGAATATTAAAATATTTTTACGAGCTTTGCCGCTGGTGGAGAAGTTTTGTTTTGTCGCCAGTGACATTTTGTGATTTACAACTCAATTTCGCAAATAATAATCGACCGATCGGAAGCTGGTGACATACTGAAAATTCAGATTCGGAATGTTCAGGAAAAAAATTCTTCCATCAGTTACATTTACCCTTTCTTGAAGGAGTTTTTATTAGTTCTCGACATTTTTCAGCAGAACCATTGAACGTATCGATTCGAGATTAATTCTACGTTATATAGTAGTTCACAACGGAAAAATATGTTCGATGAAAAATCTGCTTCAAACTTTTCGGTAATGATATTGATATTTTATGAAATAATAAGAATAATACGCTTTTTTACCACTCACTACGCTGTTATGCTGCTTGGCTTTCATTTCATTGAAAAACTGACTCAGAAGTGATTCTTCGAAAAATCGAGCACATTAACTTTAGAGATTCTAGAATCAGTAATCTACTAATTAATTTACAATTTTTCATATCATTGGAAAAGTTTGACTCAATATTTTCATATCACCATGACGTCAATTTTGTTTATGAAACTTTCATCAACGATATTTAATATGTGATCAACAAAACATGCCCTATGATCACAAAAAAGTAACACATTAATTCTCAGAATAACTGCTGGATAATCAATGACGTTATTAGTATGGGAAGGGAGTTTCAACGATTCGATTATTATATGTAGTTCAATGTCCAGCGTGGCGTTAACCGGGGAAGTAATTGTCTTCTGTTAGACATTCACAAAAAATAACTTCATTTTCATCGTGGATTTTTCAATTGACAGAAAAATATTTCTATTCAATATTCAATTGGGGATGTTTCTCTTTTCAACATGAATACCCCACAATAGGTTATCTTGAACGATGGAAGATAGTGACTAAAGTTTATCTTTCAGTCGCAGATGATTCCGCATCTGATTTTATGAAC
Organism: Gonioctena quinquepunctata; assembly: GCA_018342105.1. Taxonomy (NCBI): domain Eukaryota; kingdom Metazoa; phylum Arthropoda; class Insecta; order Coleoptera; family Chrysomelidae; genus Gonioctena; species Gonioctena quinquepunctata. The sequence continues at coordinate 150,516 of JAFIRS010002812.1, read as the reverse complement.
ATCCTGTTCATATTTTCAAAAAAATCAAGCTATCATTATATTTTGGGATTAGCATTTATAATGAGTCTCTTAGTTCTGCGGCAAAGGTAAACGTGGACTCCACTGTGCATGCATATATTTTTTTTACGTTCGAGGGGCCTAGCTAGCCCAGTGTATTGTATTTTATATATGGGTACTTTGTTTTCGTTTTATGTGGTTGACGTTTCAGGGCAGCATTATCACTTGATCTTTTTGTTTCAGCGGTGTTGAAAACTTTTTCTCGTTTCAACAGTGTTGTTACATATTTTCAAATCGTGCCTTTGAAAATTTTGCATTAATTATTTTTTATTAAGTATATATTTTCAATGCGGACTTGTTTTCATTTTAGGGTTATTTTCGAATAGTGTTGAATTCGGTTTTAGGTACCCTGGTTCAAATACAAATCCGGCATTTGGAACTTATTGAAGTTCACTACCAAGACGAATGTACAACTCCCAGTTGACTTTCGTATAGCAGCTCTTAGCCATACGCTAAGAATAATTTTGCGGATTCATTAAAACACATTTGAGGGAGACGATAAGTGATTTCTTTCTCTGGAAAAACGAGATAGTTTCAGACCGATTCCAGAATAACAGGATACAGTAACGTAAAATTCAGAGAAATTTTGTATTTTTATTTTTCTGACGCGTAGACAGATGAGTCTAAGGGTGGAAAGTTTCACTTAAGAGTTTTTATTTCTTTCAGAAATTTAATATCCTCTTGAGAATCAAGATAATTCTCCTCGGGGGGATGAGGGTCCTTCTTCCCGGCTATAGTATTCTTAAAGTATTTTTTTGCGATTCAATTTGTATGGTTAGCTCCGACAAGAGTCTCGCCGGCACAGTTTCCCGGTACAAGGCAGTTTTTTTCGAAATCCCTACCTACTTTAATTGTTTATTTATTATTCATCATCAGCTTCAGGATACAAACAGACTGCAGTTCACACCAGTATCCACTAAGTTCATAAGAGTTTACATCGATATTGGATCAAAAGTGAGAATAGAACATACCTACAAATGAATACACATCGGTTATCAATTTAGAGAAATCAATCAATTAATCAATTAAAACTGTGCTTTATTGTCAAAGGAATAGTCCTTATTGACAAAGCGATGAGAGTAATAAGTTGTGGTAAGATCATAGTGTCATATATGTATATATATATATATATATATATATATATATATATATATATATATATATATAATTGTAGTGGGTTTTCTTGGGTTTTGGTTCGTTAGGATAAGTAACTATTTTTGTTTAAAACATTTTAATGGACAGCTTTTAATAATAATGACGTTTCATTACTACTACGCTTCTATATTTGTAGGCTATGAAAAATTCACTATTGCAATATTTCCTTAAAGAATGCATTGATCTTAGGTTATTTGCTGAAATTCTAATACCATTGGTGATCCACGGTTTGTATGGTTTATTTAAAATTTTCCGTACTGGAAAGCAATCATTGGAGGTTTCGATTAATTGATCAAGGAATAATCTGAATGCTTCAGTTGGGTTTGGATTGTGTTCCCAGTATGTTGATCCGCAGCGTTCTTTGAATTTTCAATAATTATCTTTGCTATAGATTCTACCATATTTTTTTTTATTTCTATTCAATTTGGTTATTATACAAGAGCAGAAGAAGACTGCCACATGGTCAGAGAGACCTGCAGGGATAATTGAAGCGTTAGCCTCAGAGTTATTGAAGTTAGAGCATACATAGTCAATTAAACTGAATACTGAGATATTCTAGTCGATCCCTAATATGTTTCCGAAAACGCAAATATGTACAGTAAAACAGATCAATATCAGAATAGAGTGCGTTATAACATAGACACATCCTAGAGATTGGAGAATTTTGATGTAGTATTTTTTTGCGATTCAATTTCTAAGCTTAGCTCCGACAAGAGTCTCGCCGGTACAGTTTCCCAGTACAAGGTAGTTTTTCCCAAAATCCCTACCTACTTTATTTATCTATTAATTATTTATCATCAGCTCTAGGATACAAACACACTGCAGTCACAACAGTATCCACTAAGATCATAAGAGTTTACATCGATATTGGATCACAGGTGACAATACAACATACCCTACAATACTAATACAAATGAATACATATTGCTTAAAAATTTTGAGAAAAAAGTCCCTAATATGTACAGTAAAACAGATCAATATCAGAATGAAGTGCATTATAACATAAACACATCCTAGAGATTGGAGAATTCTGATACATGTGTTCTAGGACAGCATATACAGTGCTAGTCAAAAGTCCCCTCCCCCCCTCGTAACTTTTGAACGGGTATACTTATAATAATGAAATTTGGAGGGTGGAAATAAACGGATGTAGGCTTCTCAACTGGTCATAACAGGTGACGCAATAGTCATAAATGACGTCACAAGGCCACTGTGACCTATAATTTTAAATGGGACCCTATGGCAAGTGACAGCTCGTTTGAAAGGTATTGAAAATACCTATTCAGTCATACCAATTTTGTTTGGGTTTCGGCTGATTTTGATTGATAAATTGAAGAAATACGAAAATTATAGTTTCGCATTTAATTAATAAAGATTTTAAAGTACGCCTCTGGTTAATTGTCAAAAAGGTTGACGTTTTTGAATTCTCTACTTGTCAAAAGTGTTTATACCTTGAAAATTTACCCAAGCTATTGTTTAACGAGACGTTTAAGTGTTTACATAGGCAAAATGGTACGTACTGTAGCCGACAAAGTAGCAGCTATCTTAATAATTGGTGAATGTAGAAACAATTTCCATGCAGCGGAACGACTGTTTAATGAGAGGTACCCCGATCACCCTATATCGAGGGTTTATTTGAGGGAGCTTCTTCGGAAGTTTGGAGCATCAGGTAGTGTTTAAGATGCCAAACGATCTGGTCGACCAACAATTAGTGATGACAAAAAAATTGACATAATTGGAGAAATGGTAGTAAACCCTACTTCTTCCACAGCCCAAGTTGCGTCTATCTGTGAAGTCAGTCAAAGTACAGTACATAGGGTGTTGGCTAAAAACAAATTTCATCCATACAAATTAAAAATGGTGCACCAACTTTCAGATGATGACCCCGACCGAAGACTAGCATTCTTTGAAATTATGTCCAATAAAATGAACTAACATCCAGGTTACATACAGACAATTTGTTTTAGTGACGAAAGTACTTTCTTTCTCAATGGAAATGTTAACACTCAAAATGTGAGGTATTGGGTGACACAAATCCTCACATCTTTCGTGAAAAACATACGTCAATTTCCATAAAAAGTAAATGTTTGGGCAGGTATTTTGGGGAGCCACATAGTTGGGCCTCTATTTCTCAATGCTAACTTAACCGGTGAATTGTATCTGGAGATGTTACAAAATGATATTGAGGCGTTAATTCTTGAAATTCTAGAAGATAATCCAGATGAATTCGACAACTTGGAAATAACGTTTCAACAAGATGGTGCTCCTGCACACTATTACGGTGCAGTAAGACGTTACCTAGATGAAGAATATCGTGGTAGATGGATTGGACGACGAGGTTCGATCGAATGGCCAGCTCGGTCACCGGACCTTACACCATTAGATTTTTTCTATGGGGGTACTTGAAATCTAAGGTTTACGCTACAGCACCTGACAGTATTGCCATTCTGAAACAACGAATTGTTGAAGAATGTAGGCAATTCCGCTGACACACTGGGACGAGTACGACAAGAGTTTAGCAATAGGATGCATTACTGCCAGGAAGTAGATGGAGCACATTTTGAACACTTATTATAAGAACTGGTTCTTAAATCTTTATTAATTAAATGCGAAACTATAATTTTCGTATTTGTTCAATTTATCAATCAAAATCAGCCGAAACCCAAACAAAATTGGTATGACTGAATAGGTATTTTCAATACCTTTCAAACGAGCTGTCACTTTCCATAGGGTCCCATTTAAAAGTATTGGTCACAGTGGCCTTGTGACGTCATTTATGACTATTGCGTCACCTGTTATGACCAGTTGAGAAGCCTACATCCGTTTATTACCACCCTCCAAATTTCATTATTATAAGTATACCCGTTCAAAAGATACGAGGGGGGGAGGGGACTTTTGACTAGCACTGTATAGAACAATTGTCTACTGCTAGTGGGCCTCGCTGAAACCAGAGAAAGGGAACCGAGGACAAAAGATCTGTCAATCATACCATTAACTATTTTGAATAATATGTAGATATCGTTTTGCTTTCTTCTATTTTCAAGTAAACCACAAGTGTCAGTAAGTTGGTAATTATCTGTTACTTTAGAATTTAGGTATTTGATAAATTCGTTTTGAATTCTTTCAAGTCTTGTTATCTGAAGGCAATACCTTAGTGACCAAATGACTGACCCAAAATTCACCCCTCTGTGAATAAGGGCATAATATACTGATTTGAGAGCTTTCGCAGATCTAAAGTCTCGGCAGGTACGAAAAATATACCCCATTAACTTATTACATTTTATAGCTATATAATCAATGTGTAAATTGAAGAACATTTTGGATTCAAATATTATACTTAGATCTATTACATTATCTTCCTCAGTAATAACTTCATTATTGATGTAATATTCTATTTTGAAATAACTAATATTTTTTGTGAATGAAATTTCTGAACATTTTTTGTTGTTGATAAACAAACAGTTACTTTCATAATGAAGCATCAGGTTATTCAAATCTTGCTGGATCTTATCACCATCTTCAATTTTCTCATCACAGTAAATAGCTTCGAGTCATCAGCATAGAGCAAGAATTTACAGTGATTCAAACACTGGTTTATATCGTTGATGTAAATTGAGAATAACTTTGATTATCGTGAAAAGGAATGTTTAGTACTGTTCTATCCTTGCTGAGATAGGGGGCCTCTGAACAAGAAAACTCATCATGGTACAGAGAAAGATATGCGTGGATGTATTCGATAATAATCCCATGTTAGGGCCCACTAACTGAGTCAAATTTAGGGTGCACGCTTTCATAATATTGGCTACTTTAATGTCTCGATGCGGAAATCCATCCCTATACCTTGAGCGGCCACTTTATTAGTTATTCACTTCTTTTGCTCGATAAGGCTTGTGCTTGAGTCTGCGCTTGTGCAAGATATCGACTTGAGAATTTTGTAAATTTTTATTAATATTTTGTAAAATTCTTTACATTTTTCCGGAATACATCTGGCTAATTTTTATGATCCCCCTGGAGCATTACACCAGCAACAAGTTTCTGTGAAAGAACATACTCAATGTCCCGTTTTGTAAAATTTAAAAACCCATTATTTACAAAATAAACAAAATATTCAATAGAAAGAGAATGAACTACAAAGAAAACTGTCACTGAAGAGAAGCAACAGAGCAATGTTGGGAGAGATTCAGGTGGGACTCACAAACAGTGAAGAGGAGAGGAAGAAAAAAGAATAGGAGAGATATAATTTATGATAAGAAAACAAATCCGAAGGTAGTTTTCCAGCAGAGTGAGTTCAATGATCCCAATTGAGAATACTGATTAACAAATGAAAGTGGTCATACAAAAAATTTAAGTATTTCTTCAGTTTCGTTTTGGTTGTGCATTTACTGGTTATATATTAGTCTCTCACTGGATTTCGCTGTTCGTTTCTTGGTGTTTTAAGATATAACAAGATTCTTAAAATTCATTAACCACACAATATAGCACGAAGATACTTGGTTTCGGTAATTTTATGACGTTTACAATATGATGGGTGTTGTTTCTAAATATATTTACTTTGAAAAACTTCGAATTAAAAATGCTTATGACGTTTTCCAAAATAATCTTTTTTATTATTATCATCTCTCGCGATACATCAAAAACAGTAATAAATAAAACAATATACAGAGGAAGTAAAATATAAGAAAAATAGACGCAACATTCTCCCCCCGCAAAATTACTGAACAACAAATCGTTTTGGTGGTTTCACCACTCGTCCTCTTCTAGTCGTATATTCCCCTTTCTCTTCTCGAACCTCTACTACGTTTCCATTTCCTTGGTTTTCTGTTCACTTCCGCTGTTTCTCTTCTTCAATACCCTCATTTCGGTAAGTTCGACCTTTTTCGTGTTCATCATGCATACTCTTCGAAGATTTTATTGTGTCTTCAATTTCCATCGGGTATAATCATTGAAAGGGTCGTACAAGCTCACCCGATTTTGTTTTTACTCTTGCTACTCTTGATACTCCATCTCTTCCGGGATACATTCCTAATATCTTCCCCATCTTCCAATCGGTACGTTTTATATTATCTTCCCCAATTAGTACAATTTCGCCTATCACTAATCTGCGTGGCTTCCTTTGACCAGAGTTGACCAGTTCTGCAAAATATTCCTTTCTGAATCGTGTTCTTAGACCGTCTCGAAGATCCTGTATATATTTGTGTCTCTTAATTAAGCTGTTTCTATCTATTTCGTCCAACTCCGGTATGTCACTGTTGTTAATATCACTAATGAACATAGAAGGGCTCAAAGGAGTCAGATATTTTTCATCGTCAGAAGCATAAGTTGAGGGTCTTCTGTTTATCACAGCTTCACAGTCACATAAAAGTGTTAATAGTTCTTCGTAATTGATTGATGATCTTCCCAAATTTCTTCTCAGGAGATTTTTAATAATTCGAACTATGCGTTCCCACCATCTTCCCCACCAGGCAGCTGTTGGTGCATTGAAAATCCATTTTATTTTATGAACAGAGGAATATTCCAATACCCTGTCCCAGTCAATTTCCTTCATTGAATTGAATGCACCAACAAAAGTAGTACAATTGTCTGAGTAAATGGTAGAAACTCTTTCTCTCCGTGCTGAAAATCTCCTCAAAGCTGATAAAAATGCTTCAGTTGAAAGAGAATTTACTAATTCCAAGTGGACGCCTCTATAAACTGCGCACGTAAATAAAACAATCCAGGCTTTTGATTTATCTTTGAGATATAGCGGCCCAGCTAAGTCTATACCCACAACATTGAAAGCTGTTCCACACGTTATTCTCTCTCTAGGTAAAGGTGCAAAAGGTGTTTCTAAAGGTTTACTATCATACCTCTTACATACAGAACATTTTGAAATTACTTGCCTAACAGTTTTTCTGCCTTTTAGAATCCAGAATTTTTCCCTGAGAATACTTAACAGTGTTTGGACTCCTGTGTGACAATTGATTATATGATATTCCTCTATGAGCCTATTTACTAATATATGCTTGCTAGGAAGTAAAATTGGATACTTGAAATTATCTGCAAAATCTCCCAAAACTGGCCTTGACTTCATCCTCCATAGTTTATTTTAATCTTGGATTATTTCCAGATTCAAATTGACCTCTTTTCCAAAAGCTTCTTCTTGTATCATTCTCAATAATCTTGTTTCTGCGTCACTTACTTCTTCATATGTAATTTCACCAGATTTTCTTGAATGTCCTCGCTTACAGTTGAATGAAAATCTCAAAATCCATGCAATCATTCTCAAAACTTTTGTGTATTTCGAAAAGTATTGAAAATTTTCTGTTGAAAATTCTGTTTTAGAAATGAGAGTAAGTGTTGATTTCATTTTCTCTGTATTCACCTCTTCCGGACAAAGAATTTCATTACGTGGCCATTCTTCGCAATTATTTTTCAACCATGTTGGACCAAAGCACCACTTACTTTCCAACAAAGTTCTGGCATTACATCCTCTTGATGCCAAGTCTGCGGGGTTAATTTTTCCTGGGACATGATACCAATCATAAATATTTGTATTCAATCTTATTTCTTTCACCCTGTTTTCAACAAATGTTTTCCATTGTCCTTTCGTTCGTATCCAAGTTGAAACCACCATTGAATCACTCCAAAAATAAGATTTAATATCACTGAACTCTTTTATTTTTCTCAAAGTTATGTATAATCTTACACCCAATAATGCCGCTAATAATTCGAGTCTAGGTAAAGTGATATTTTTTGGAGCTAGTCTGGATTTAGCAAGGACCATTCTGACTGATGTTTCCCCTTGAATGATCAGAGGTAACTTTATGTTTTCGTGAATTGTATATCCATCCCCGTAAATTAACTTTGCTGACGACATAAGAAGTGTAGATTCTCCAATGAATTTTGCGCATTCCAATTCATTTCTCACACTTAAAACGCAATTATCCACGTAAAATGAGTTTTTCAATTTTTCTGCCGTCTCTTTGAATGGTATTTTTGCATTATCCAAATGATAACCTATAGTAGCTGATAAAATAAATGGACTGGATTTAACACCGAACACGACTCTGCAATGTTTATATGCTTTAGGTTCACGTTGTGAATAGTTTTTCCACCATAAGAACCGTAAATAATCCCTATCCTCGGGAAAAACGCTTATCTGTAGGAATGCCTTTTCAATATCGGATGTTATTCCTATGGAGTTTATGCGCATATTAATAATCAATGATTAATTCAAGGAAATTCGGCCCTTTTTCCAAACAGTTGTTCAAAGAATTTCCATTTTTGTCCTTAGCAGATGCGTCAAAAACTGGACGTATTTTAGTAGTTAAACTAGATTCTTTGATAACTGCGTGATGTGGCAAATAATGTACAAACGAATCCTGATTTAAAGCTACTTTGTCTGTAATCTCCTCAATAATTCCCAATTTTTCCCACTCATTGAATACCTTTGAATAATTTACAAATTTGTTCAAATTTATCAATCTTTTTGTATTGGACTCCAATCTACTGAAAGCTACTTCTTTATTACTTAAAATATTCAAGTGATCTTACGTCGATGGTAATCTAATTTCATATTTCTTTTTTTCATTAATTTTTACCGTTTCATAAAAATGAGTCAATGCTTGCTCTTCGAGAATATCATTTGTTTTCACTTGTGCTGCATCTTTTATACCCAATAATTCTAATTCCCATAAATCAGGTATCGAAAAATCGGAAAAAATGTTGTTTCTATATATATTTACTTTGAAAAACTTCGAATTAAAAATGCTTATGACGTTTTCCAAAATAATCTTTTTTATTATTATCATCTCTCGCGATACATCAAAAAACAGTAATAAATAAAACAATATACAGAGGAAGTAAAATATAAGAAAAATAGACGCAACAATGGGTGTTAAAGGAGCAACACGAGAGATTTTGAGGAAATATGCCCATCACGGTGTGGGCGCCCACTAAGAAAAGATGAGCTGAGGGCGATACGGTGATTTCATTTATTCACTGAAAGCGATAAATGAGAGGCGGGCGAAGCATCAGTGATAGTCAGAAATAACGAAAAAAATTTGATATTTTTTCCACAACCATCAACAAAAACTAATCTAAAACTTCGCGTTAAGTTTACTAGTCTCGCGCTGCCAGCAAATCAAAAACAGATTATTTATGATGAATTCGTAAAGATCCTTTCCAAACTTTTCCCTTCATCAACTTTATTCAAATGTGAACGTCACGAGGGAGATGAAATATTGCCATTGTGTATTCTAGGGCCATTCAATCCTTGTACGGACTGACCTTAATAGAAGTTCCAGGCCTATTTACATTTTGGCTGAGCACGTCTGCTCTAATAGGGATTCATTGGATCACTGGATAACGATATCATATTTCACAAAGGGAAACTACATCTTTATCTGAAGGGAACTCTTGCTCATTTGAATATTCATTATATCGTTAATTTATCCATCCAAATATTTTTTTTAATCCAATAAACGTATATTTGGGAAAAAAATGTATCGCCCAGAGTTTTGATGAAATATAACATTACCTGTAGATTGTCTCATAGATTCGTCCAACAAAAATTTTTGTGGATTATTGATATCACAGGCCAACGAAAAACATATTTGTAAAAACTTTTTTAACTAATTTACCCAAATCTTATGTATTTTTGGGTGCTGAATTTCGTATCAGTTTTTTTATCACCGAGGATTCCCTTCCAATAAGACAGCAATTATATATTTAGAAAAAGGGGAAAAATTTGAAATGAAAAATTTGAAAATCATATATTTTTTTAATTAAATTACTATTATCACGTACAATATCATTAAATAATCTAATGTGAATATTTGATGCTAACTTTTTTGTATTTTCTCTCCCTCTTTTCAGTAAAATTTCTTGCATAGCTTATTCTTCGATATGATGCATTTTGTAATTTTTTTACAAAGTCAGTAATGTTCCTTTGATGTTTTTTAATTGCAAAGTGACCACACACAGTTTGACCCAATTAAGACCGGAGCACCCTTATAAAATCTACATTTTCCGGACGATTGAATTTTTTCTTTTTCCAGCAGGAAGAGTATCAAATAATCTACGTTTGCACCAAATTTGCAAAGGAATAAAATTCCAAATTTCAGGACATACTATGATTTTTTTTATGTTCTAAATTGCTAAATTTCATTAGCGATTTTTATCGTGGAATTTCGACTCCACCACTGGATTCAGCATCTTTCATTTAGGTAAATCCTGAAATTCCATTCGAAAATATCAATTGGCAACAAAGTTATAACATTAATTTTGAAACATACCATTATTTATGAATATTTCAGACAAATTCTGAGAATCGGCAACACTGTCAACACAAACGTAGAAGATCGCTGGGATTTCTGGTAGAAATTCGAATTCATAACACAAATTGTTCCCGAGTTATAACATATTGTAGAATGGTATTTTTGGAAAAAAATTAATATCCATAACGTCGAGAAACTGACTCCTGACTCCATTATCGTATCAACCAAGAATTTTCGAATGAAATAAAAACGTTATTCTGATTATAATTCCAAATTTTACGATGGCTTACAAATGAATTCGACAATACAACATTGAGTAATCTTGGTCCATAATTATCTATCCCTAATCGATACCTTTCAAATTTTTGTTGCTTCCACCAAACCACTACTCCATTCTATACATTTTTCATATCTCTTTCGAATATTTGTTACAGTATTTTTGAGTCCTTCGGGTGTTATTCTCTACAAGTTTGACGTAGATATTCTTTCACACAACTCCTGTCTAGTTCTTGGGCGGGATTTGTAAACTTTTTGTACAAGAAGACCCCACAAGAAGAAGTCAAGTGGGGTCAAATCGGGGGACCTGGGTGGCCATCCAATCAATTCACTTCTCGACCAATCCAGTGATGAGGAAACTTTCATTCAGCCATTGTTTAATAATTCCAGCATTATGCACAGAGCATCCATCTAATTGAAAATGTAAGTTTATTCGCTCAACAATAGGAAGATCATGAATAGCATTCCATAGTTCAGTTCTGAAAAATTCTAGTAATTTCATGGAATTTATATTTCCTTAGAAAAAAATGGGCCTATGATTCGTTCATTCAATATTCCGCACCATACATGAACTTTTTCCGAATATTGTCTTTTGCAGTTTATAACCCAATTAGGGTTTTCGGTTGCCCAAAATCTAGTGTTTTGAGATGAAACAACACCGTTGGTCGTGAAAGTGGCTTCATCGCTGAATAAAATACACTCTAAAAAACGTCTGTTTCTCAGGTATTCTCCTTGTGCACCCAAACAAAATTTTAGTCGTTTTTCCCGTTCCGTCTTCGAGAATATGCAAATCTTGGGTTTGAATGGCTTTATTTTGTATTTTCTCAGGCTTTTCCGTATGTTTTCCCCTGGTGAATTCAAATCTAGGCTTGCCACTCTCAAACTGGCATTGGGATCATTCCTAAAGTAATCCAATATAACGTTCGTGCCCAATCCTTCTTCTCACATTATTTCTCAAAATATTTTTCGATACAGCTCCTGTTTCATTGAAACTTTTATTTATTCTGTGTACTGTACTATTACTGATAGGGGGGCGATCTGGATGTCGATCATTGAATATTTTGCATACCTCTCTTCCATTTATATCATTGTATCCAGAAAGACGCACAATTTCAATTTTTTCTTGCAAAGACAATTGTGAAGCCATAACGTAATATCGTCCTATTGTAATTGAATATTAATCAATACCTTTCTCATATTCGAATTATGAGACTCAATCTGTCATTGTCATGGCTTACTTTTGTTTTACTCGAATAACTATTGAAAATAATAACGCCATCACAGCCTACCTTTCTCGAGTTAGATACATTTTTAAATTTTCAATTCAATAATAATATTTTGACACTAGCGAACGAAGAAGTTAACAAAATGACTTTGCTGAAGAAGTCGGATAGCCTGTATAAGGAGATAATACCAGAACCCAAAAACTCTGACAGAATCTTTCAAAAATTGTTTTAATTAACTGATTATGATGTTTTTCGATTTCATTACTTTATTTCAAATGTGTACTCCTTTCTAGATGTTATAGAGAACAATTTGTGTTATGAATTTTTACCAGAAACCTCAAAGATCTCCTTCGTTTGTGTTGACAGTGTTGCCGATTCTCAAAATTTGTCGGAAATATTCATAAATAATGGTATGTTATCAAAATTAATATTGTTATAATTTTCTTGCCAATGAATATTTTCAAATGGAATTTCAGGATTCACCTGAATGAAGGATGCTGAATCCAGTGGTGGAGTCAAAATTTCACGAAAAAAATCGCTAATGAAATTTAGCAATTTAGAACATAAAAAAAATCATAGTATGCCCTGAAATTTTGAATTATATTTTGCAAATTTGGTGCAAACGTGGACTTTTTGCTACTCTTCCTGCAATCGGTCGGAAAATGAGGATTTTATAAGGGTGCTCCGGTCTTAAGTGGGTCACACTGAATATAACAAAAAGCGTTGAGAGAGTTTTTACAACCACGATTAGCCATATTGATAAGTGGATGAAAAGTACATTGGTTAAGCACTGCAAGTCAAGGTTATCTGTCTCTCTCTCTCTCTCTCTCTTTCTCTCAAAGTTCAATGGTCCTTGCTTGCTATCTCTCTGGGAGTGTGCTGCATTTGACCTTTACGTGATTTCTTACGTAACAGGCTTTGTCCTTGGGCCCCCTGGGTTGTCTCACTCTGAGAGATACCAGAAATGCCCGAATATACACTTTCACTTTCTTTCAATATTTTTTGAATGCACGTCGCACGGCTTATATAAAGCCGTTCTCTAAGGCAGGACTTGATAAACACTTATTTGTTGTATGGAATGCCCGTTTATTACAGCGGACATCACTTCCATTCATTCACAATAACCTCAATTCGAGGTTATATTAACTAGAAGAAAACAAACTGTTGTGTAGTTCACCAGAACCACCAACCTTATAACTTTATAACATTTGATTTTATTGTTAACCTTATAACCCTAAAATATATTGCCATCTTACTAATTGAAAATATTTTTGGTATCTATTTTTAAAAATATTTATATTTATTTAATATGTTAAAATGTAAGAAATCGTTGGGTGATACGACTTTTTTATTATTATTTTCCGAATCAGCACACCAAATAACGCAGGAATAAGTGAAAAAAAAAAGTTTTCATCGTTGGCATGCGTATTTTTATATATTTTACCTCACAAAAGAATAATTGGCTACATCCCTGTCTAGTGGGAAGTTGTCCAAATATCAAATATTTGTTACATCAAACCTAGCAAGGCTCCAGATGCAATAGTAAGAAATAAATAAGGAGTGTAGGGAGTAGTTGTCGTTGAGAAAAGTCACACCACAGTTCATATCATTTGCAGTGCAAAAAAATTGTTAGTGACTTGCGTGACATAATTTATCTATTGCTTGCACCCCACGTTTTTCGTTTCAAATCATACAAGTATTTTTATAGCATAAAAATTCACAATCACAAATTTTCATCAGAATCTGTATGGGGGTAAGGAAGGTTATAGATGTGTATGGGGCTAGGAGAAATTATATTATACTTTTTAGTCTTTTTTATGGACGTGTTATATTGAAAATTTTTTTGTATCTAATTCATCATTTTTATTTTTAACTAGTGTACTTCGTTATAAAATTGCATTATTCACCCGTGATTTACGAGAGTACAACAAATTAGAATTCACTGTGTATATTTCACTTATTCACCAATGATAAGGTGACCTTAGTTTTCAATAACCTCATATATCTCTTAAAGTCTTCAATATTCAGGAGATTGGAAGAACCTGATTCGCTAGGAGTGTTTTTAGTCATATCTTCTCCTAATCACCTCTTCCCTCTCAAAACACTGTACATTCATGATGCATATAACCATAAACTCCAAGAGTATCGCAACCAACAGGTTTTTTCAGAATGCAACATATCATATATAACGATAATGTTCTATACTTATACAGTGTTTTCATGAAGTACTGAATTTTTAGCCAAACTATTCATTTCTGAGTAATTTCCGGAAACAGGTCTATTTTTAATCTCAATTTGCCACATTTAAAAGGGAAAATTAAATATAGGGGAACACCCTTTATATTATTCAATTTTTGGAATCTCCATGGAAAGCTGATTTCAAAAATATATCACATATATTATGCAGTGCGTCCGTTAAAGTAGTGGATAAATTTGTGATAAATTAAAGGAATAATTTTTTAAAAGAACGCTCCAGCCGTCGAATTATATTTTCATTGAAGCATTCTTCAAAATTTAATTAATACATAAAGAATTACTCGTGTAGGATAAATGATGTCATGTATTTTTTTAATGGCAACTCAATTTTCCATTACGGAATGTAAAAAGGGGATTATGAGTATGAGTGAAATGAAAATAAAATGAGAAAAACTATTTCGAAATATGAGAATATTAAAATCAATGGCAATGATAGCTTCAAACAACGATTGAATTGAATTTTCAAATTGTGCACCGTTTTCTATCTGACTATTTTCATTACTTGGCAGTAGCCATAGCGACTAGAATTTTGTTTCTATTCCTGAATAGTTTGTGTGAATTTATTTCTTTGAAGAATAACATATCTTATCGTTTGTCGATACATTATTGGGTTGTAACTTTGTCATTTCATGAAAAATGATTGAATCAAATGAACGAGAAAGAATTGAAATTCTTTGCATGATAGGATCTGGAGACAATGCGCACCCAAAGAGAAGTAGTTGAATTGTTTAATGCAACTCATCCTGATCGAGAACCTATTAACCAAAGTATGGTGAGCAAAGTTGAGTCGAAATACCGTGAATTTGGGCATATCCGTGATATTCCTAAATCTGGTCGACCCTCACCACCAGAAAACGATAAGCTCAATGTTGTGTTGGCAGTGCAAGAAAATCATCACACAACACTCAACCAATTGCCTTACGATTCCAATATCGTCTACAAGCCACAAAATTCTAAGAAAAGCAAAGCACCATCCTTATAAGGTACGCCTCACCCATTAACTGAATGAAGACGACTTTGATCGGCGAAATCAATTCTGTGAACAACTGCAACAGCTATACAATAATGATAATAATTTTGTAAAAAATATATTTTTTCTGACGGGGCTACGTTTGTTTCGAAAGGCCACGTCAAAATTGCCGTTATTGGGCTACCGAAAATCCCCGATGGATGATGGAGTATCACACTCAAAATCCACAGAAAGTGAATGTATGGTGTGGCATAGTCGGCGGAAGGCTTCTGGGTCCCTATTTCTTTGACGTGAACCTGACTGGTGCAATATATTTAGATTTTTTTCGATTTGACCTTATTCCTGCACTTATAGCTTTGTATCCAGATCAATAGGATCCTGATCTTCCGAAAACTGATTTATTCTTCCAACAAGATGGTGCATTTCTCTATTATGCAGCAGGTGTCCGGGACTATTTATCGGTGGTATTTCTGAATCGTTGGATAGGGAGAAGGGGACCGATTGAGTGGCCAGCTAGATCTCCAGTTATGACACCACTTGATAACTTCTCGTGGGGATACTCAATGAGTGGAGTGTATGTTAATAGGCCGGAGAATTTAGAAGATTTAAAAGCAAGAATTCGTCACGAGATACAATGTATCGTTACGTTATTGACAATGTTCAAAGAGAGTTCATTCATCGTTTCGGCTACTGTCAGATAGCAAACGTTGCACAATTTGAACATTTAATTTGATCGTTGTTCGAAGCTATCAGTGCCATTAAATTTAGTATTTTCATATTTCAAAATAGTTTTTCCTATTTTATTTTCATTTCACCCATACTCATAATAACCTTTTCACATTCCGTAATGGAAACTGGAGTTGCCATTGAAAAAAATACCGATGACGTCATGTCTTTTACACTAATCCTTCTGTATGTATTAATTGAATTTGAAAGAATGCCCAAATGAAAATAAAATTCGACGGCTTCGAGCGTTCTTTCCAAAAATTATTCCCTTAATTTTTTACAAAGTTATCCACTATTTCACGAGAGCACTGAATTCAACGGACGCACTGTATACAAACCCTATGTGTGATATAGTTTTGAAAGCTGCTTTCCATGGAGATTCCGAAAATTGAATAATATATAGGGTGTTCCTTTCGAAGAAATTGTCGCGGACGTTATTAGTCAAACGTGGATCACCCTGTATATTTAATTTTCCCTTATGAATGTGGCAAATTGAGATTGAAAATCGACCTGTTTCAGAAGATTCCTCAGAAACGGAGAGTTTGGCTGAAAATGAATTTATTCGGTACTTTACGAAAGCACTGTATGAACTGACACAACTGGAAAGTTTCGTCTATTCTAATTCCAAACAAGTATTCGAAGTTATTCGAAACTATTCGCTCTGCAACGTTTCCCGATTCCTGGATTCCTGAGAGAATCGAATATATTATAGTTGTTAAAGAGGAGGTACACGTATGTAAATTGGGGTATTATACCCCGAAATCAGCTTTTAACCAGCAGACCGTGCGTCGGCCGTTCACCGTAATGAGGGAGATTTCTAGAGGAAATATTTCATTATGATAAATTGGCTATTGGAAACCACTGATATCGGTGTTTAATGGGATTAACACTTGGGTTTCGTAATTGAGTTGGTGAGTTTGGTGTTTTTGTAGGAGAAACGAGGTATAATATGCACATATGAATCGATTTCATCTCAGTATAAAGATAATATTTTGGTAGGCCTTTCTTCTGATAGTTTGACTGATTTTCTTTTCAAACGTTATGTTGTAGAACTCGTAAGAATATATGATTTTATCAAGAATCACCTCCATGAAAGTTGCAAAATAAGTAGTGTGAGGTTATTTGTGGCTGTGTATTCATTTATAAGGGTAAATACTAAGGATGAATTATAATCAAACCGTGAATGTTTGATGTTTGTGAAAGCTCAAATGTATCATGTGTTCAAAGGAGCATCAAGAGTGAGATGCGAGAAGTAGAGTAATGAAGACGATAAGGCTGGAACAATGTTATCTATACAGTGCGCGTCAAAATTATGGAACAAATTTGATATTTCGCAAGCCATGTACTTTTGACAAAAATCCAAAAATAGGTCGATTTTTATTTTAAAATGCCGATTTTTTCATGTATATTTATTCTAAAGAGATTATGTCACTGGTTTTGACATGGTGAAGTAATCGGTAATTTTTTTCAATTGGAATAGATGTCTTGTGATACCTCATCTGAAACGCCTTTCAATACTGCATTCAATGATAATAATTAATTAGATATTTTTTTACAGGATGAACAAAAATTAATATTTTATTTCAATAAGAGAATAACTTTATATCCAACAAAATAGAACAGTTAAATAAGATGTTCAAAATGCCATCCACCAGTCTCTTGGCAATAAGCAAATCTACGGACACATTCCTTTTGCACATTGCGAATAACTTCCGGAGTAATTCTGTTGATTTCGATCCTAATTCGATTCTTCAACTCTTGTAGATTTCGCGGCCTATCTACATAGACCTTCGATTTCAAATAACCCCACAAGAAAAAATCCAGGGGCGTAAGATCTGGAGATCTTGGGGGCCACTCTATCGGTCCACGTCTACCAATCCACCTCCTAGGAGAACAGTTATTCAAAAACTCGCGAACATCACGTGCATAGTGCGGGGGTGCACCATCTTGTTGCAACCAAATACTTTCATTTGGTGAGTTAGGATTGTTGGCGTTTGGAAAAATATATTTTTATTATTATTACATTATGATTATGAAATTCTTGTATTGTCATCGGTCCTTGATACGTGTGACAAATTTCAGATTATTCGGAAGATTGGAAGTGGGTGAATGTATACTTCCAAGATTTTATTACACTGTGAGTTATTTAGTTACAAGTAAAGATAATAAAAGCGTGTTAAAAAATGCAAAATTTTACTTTTTTGAGCCAAGGCTCTAATCTCTTAGACTGCCCTGGCAGACTAGTGAGTCAGTGCTCTACTACACCAATGAATCCTTTCCAAATATTGATAGTTAGCTATTTCCTAGTCTAAAATGAAAACGAAAGACAATCACAAATCAATGCGATAATAGGCAAGTTAGTGTGAAATAAATGTCAGTTGGAATATCAACGAATATTCTTCACAAATTCTGAGTGAAAAGGTTCTTAAAGTAAACTATGGCTACTTTAAGTGGAACCCAACACATAGAAATTTTAATTTTTATTAGATGCGGAGATAGAACCAGAACTCAGCAAGAGGTATGCGACTTGTTAAATGCGAAGTATCCAAATAGACCTATCAGTAGTTCAACAGACAGTAAGATTGAGAAAAAATTTAGAGAAACTGGTCATGTCAAACATACTCCGAATGCTGGACGTCCTAAAATAGAAGAAAAGGTGAAACTTGATGTTCTATTGGGTGTAGAGAATAATCCTCACAATACTTCACGACAAATCGCAGCAGACCTTGACATATCCCAAAGTTCTGTATTACGTATTCTAAAAGCAGAAAAGTACCATCTATACAAAGTACAGCTACATCAACAACTCAATGATGATGATCCCGATCGCCGTGTGGAGTTCTGTGAAATTATGCAGGATTTGTGTAACCGCAATCCACGTTTTATAAAACAAATTCTGTTTTTTGATGAGGCTACGTTTTGCCTAAATGATTCAGTAAATCGTCAGAATTGCAGATATTGGAGTAGGGATAATCCTCACTGGATGATGGACGGGCATACTCAATACCTTCAGAAAGTCAATGTTGGGGCAGGGATAATAAACGACAGGATTATTGGCCCGTATTTTTTCGAAGGAAATCTCACAGGGGAGCGTTACTTGGAATTTTTAAGAAATGAACTCATACCTAGCCTTGCCGATATTTTTCCAAACGCCAACAATCCTAACTCACCAAATGAAAGTATTTGGTTGCAACAAGATGGTGCACCCCTGCACTATGCACGTGATGTTCGCGAGTTTTTGAATAACTGTTTTCCAAGGAGGTGGATTGGTAGACGCGGACCGATAGAGTGGCCCCCAAGATCTCCAGATCCCACGCCCCTGGATTCTTTCTTGTGGGGTTATTTGAAATCGAAGGTCTATGTAGATAGGCCGCAAAATCTACAAAAGTTGAAAAATCGAATTAGGATCGAAATTAACAGAATTACTCCGGAAGTTATTCGCAATGTGCAAGAGGAATGTGTCCGTAGATTTGCTTATTGTCAAGAGACTGGTGAATGGCATTTCGAACATCTTATTTAACTGTTCTATTTTGTTGGATATAAAATTATTCTCTTATTGAAATAAAATATTAATTTTTGTTCACCCTGTAAAAAAATATATAATTAATTATTATCATTGAATGCAGTATTGAAAGGCCTTTCAGATGAGGTATCACAGGACATCTATTCCAATTTAAAAAAATTACCGATTACGTCACCATGTCAAAACCAGTGACATAACCTCTTTAGAATATACATAAAAAAATCGGCATTTTAAAATAAAAATCGACCTATTTCAGGATTTTCGTCAAAAGTACATGGCTTGCGAAATATCGAATTTGTTCCATAATTTTGACGCGCACTGTATATTGTCAATGAAACCCGAATAAACATGGCAATTTCACAGAGCACGCACGATTTTAAAATAATTTTTACGTCGAACACATTTTTAGTGAATAAAGTGGAAGAAAATCCACTACTACTCTCAAAGTCTTGGACACAATTCATAACAATGCACTCCGCACTATCTCCGGCGCTTACAGAACTACCCCCATCGATAGTCTACTCTGCGAAATCGGTGTACTACCTTTGCACCTGGGAAGGCAAGAGCTGAGTCTATCCTATGCAGCAAAACGTCAAGATCAGAACATTCACCAAATCAGATACTTTCCAATCAGTCAACACGCAAAAACACATCTTCCTTTCTACGAAAGGATAAAACGATCTCTCGCTCTCATCCAACTACAGGAAATTCCCCCAATCCAAGCTTCCAGTACTCACACAACTCCACCATGGCTCATTACCCCACCATCCATAAATACCCAATTACTCTCTCTGAACAAAAAAGAAACAAATATGCAATTAATCCATGCAACATATCAAGCCATAATATCCCAATATCCCTCACATATACAAATCTTTACCGACGCATCCAAGACAAACAGTGGTGTGGCCTGCGCATTCGTAACAGATGAAGTCACTAAAGAATGCAGACTACCCGAAACCGCTACCATCCTCACTGGAGAACTTCATGCAATCTACAAAGCTCTCCGTTTCATAAAAACAGCATCTGGAAGTAACTTTCTGATCATAACTGACTCTCTGAACTCTCTACACTTGATATCAAAAACATATACCCATCATCCCCTAGGGAAACTGATCAAAGAAGAATTGAAACTACTTAGCTCCAATCAATCAGTAACTTTTCTATGGGTTCCCTCTCATACTGGCATAAGAGGAAATTACCTAGCTGACAAACACGCGAAGGATGCCTTAGAGAATCCAGCACTCATTCCCCACATGAGAACACTAGCAGCAGACTTGAAACCCTATTTTCATTCTAGAATAGCTGACACATGGAACCACTATTGGCAAACAAAAGTCTCAAAACTAAAGGAGATCAAACCAGCTTTTCAAGCATGGTCCGACACGTCATCCAACCGCTTCCATGAAGTAGTCATCACTCGACTTCGCCTAGGTCACACACGCCTTACACATGAACACCTACTTACAAATGAACCTCAACCTGAATGTTTTTTATGTGAAGTGCCTCTAACAATAAAGCACATCTTAGTGGAGTGTCCTTGTTTCGCAGTTCAAAGACTGAATAACGGATTTCCCAGTGATTTAAGCAAAATCTTCAACGAATGCACAACAGACAATATTATTACATTCCTCCGAGAATCGAACATCCTGTACAAAATATAACAAATTGTAATGACTGTAAATATTTTGCCGCTAATAGCCTATTGGCTGATGCGTATATGCTCAATAAAAAAAAAAAAAAAAAGTGGAAGAAAACGCATGTGAAATTGAGCACTATCAGTGACGTAAACTATCAGATGCCAAACAGCTGATGTGGGTACCAGCAAAGCTATTTTTCTTTAGAGTATAGTATTTCCAATGTCAGTTGAATAAGTTTATCTTCAATTCATAATATTGGCTTCGTTCAAAATCGTAATAAAATAATAAAATAAAAGTCGACTAATGAAGGAAAACGGAATGATAAATAAATAAATGATTCTCCGTATGGAGTATACAGAAGACCAAATTGACTGGAAACCGTTCGCCGCGTAAAAACTAGTCGATAACTTGTTGCATAAAGTACCATAAATCACCGCACATTATTTTAATTGCGTTGGGGATTGAAACTATTAGTAGATTTGTGATGTGTGTCTGGGCAGAAGTAAACTCGGCCGCTTTATATATTTCAATTCTCGCGGTCAAAATGAGTCTAAGCTAGATGGATAATGTCGGCCTGGTAGTCCAAGCATATAATTTGCTTCTGGTGACATACTCTTGAGTTATTGTACTCGTGCCATGTGTCTGCATGAAGGTGCCTACAGTAAGCCGTTATCAACAATCTCTTAGTTGTTCATTCTTAGATATATTGACCAGACTCCTGTGCTTTTTCATGGTCGCCCAATTTCTCATCAATTTCTATCAGGATAGGTTTGGGCTTTCCTATCACTCTGTTTATATCTTCATGAAGACCTTCCAATAAATATCTGAGAAATTTTTGGGCGTCCTGTTGAGCGTACCCGGAACGAGGTGCGAATATTTGTATCTGGCTTTTTAAAGAAACAGTATTTACCACCCTACCGCAATTGATTTAATTGGAACACCCTTCATACTTGATGTGCTTTTGTTGATATCCCTCATATGCTCGTCTTTTCAAAGATAATCGAGCAACCATCTGGTATTCGATAAACATTGTATTACGCTATTCATGAAGCAGGTGTTGCCAATGTTTTTCAACCCATTAGGTCCGAAAATTTGGGCATTTTTATGCACAAGTGGACTGATGGTGTTGTTGTAGTTATCTCTGCATACATCATTAATGCTGACATCATAGGAATTATTTCTATCAAACATTTTTCCATCGCGTCGTTCCATCAGAATGGTATTTTTCTTAGATTTATCAAGGCATTCTCGTCTTTGAAACAAGATTTTTGAGGCTGTAAAAAATTTCATCCAGTTTTCGGGATGAGGGAAGTCTACTCATACCTGATGCGGCGTTTCCTCTTTGAATTGTCATACTAATGCGCTGAATCAGAAAAGCATATGATCTAGAATCATTAGTACACTTTATAATTAGTTTTTCCTGGGCGTGATATCCAAAAACTATGTTCCAATTGCCACTGGATATGAGTAAAATTAATCTATACTTGAGTATTTCCGAATTTTCAATTTCTCAGCAGAAGTAGCTGCAGCACCTTTCGTGATTAAGGTCGTTATAAGATGGGAGGTTGCAACAGTATCTACACATGTGAAATCCCAAACCAAAGGCTTTCTGAATTTCCAGGGTATAAGGGTCATTCCGTCTGGACGTTTTCCGTCGTCTCTACTCAGTCCAACAGGTTCCAATACTGAGGGAATATCCGCAGTTGTAAGAGCTCGTTTTATCAGATCATTCACAGCATGGTGTCTCGAAAAACGAACTGAACTGAACTTGCAGCTCAAACCATGTGTTCCATTTTCTTCAACAATATATCCACATTCACATCTATGACTAACACGAAGCTATGTTCTCAAACGAAGGCCAACTGCAATCCTGAATGATTGGTTGTCTGATAGAGTACCCGAAAATGCTACTGGGAGAGCATTAAGCCAAGCTCCTGATTCTTTAGAACTTACAGCATTGGGACACGCCTTTTCAAATTAAGATTCTGCAGCTGACTCAAGGAGTTGTTCGTA
Source organism: Gonioctena quinquepunctata (assembly GCA_018342105.1). NCBI lineage: Eukaryota > Metazoa > Arthropoda > Insecta > Coleoptera > Chrysomelidae > Gonioctena > Gonioctena quinquepunctata. Next base: position 127,417 of record JAFIRS010002812.1, on the reverse strand, counting down.
TGTACAATCGGTCATTGGAATATCCCAGTCTTTTTGAGATTTCTTATTCTCGGGAAGATCAACTTTTGATTTAGAGAAATAATATTTATCTTGTTTGTTCAGAAAACATGTTGGTAGAACTGTGGTAACCAAAGATTCATACTATTATAGGAAGCGATGAAAGCTGGCAGAGAAAGGGAAGTGGCTAAACGGATGCCTGAGCCCTTTCATTTCAATATCCATTCATATTTTCTTTCCTTTTCCAGAAAATTTTTGTTTTGAAATATTCAAACAAATCTAGGAGTGCATATCGTTCATTTTCGAATATTATTTCATATTATATATTTCATTTGATCGCCAAAAAGTCAAGGATATGTTCTGTTGATATTAGGAATATGCAGATTACTGAAAATGAGTGAAAATTCATTATCATAAAGTCATTGAATATTTGGATACAATTTCAGATTGCATTTCAAAATTTTATGCCCATGTAACTGTTATTTTATGGAAAAGTTCTCAAAAAAAGTTGGATTTATAACCGAAAACGGCAAGAATATGTCAATACACAGAGAATTATCGCTTTGAAACGCCATTGCACTCCCTCATTTCAATTTGAACCAGTTCAAAAAGCTTTTGGGGAAAATTGTTCATGAATTTCATACCTAATCTTCTATATATATATATATATATATATATATATATATATATATATATATATATATATATATATATATATATATATAAATATATATATATATATATTTATATATATATATATATATATATATAATTATATATATATATATATATATATTTATATATATATATATATTTATATATATATATATATATATATATAATAATGTTTGTAACAAATCCTGATGGCCAACTTCTGTATTTTTTATGTAGCACCGATGCCTAATGATACACTGAATAAACAGTGATGCTGGTTTTTTTATTTTTTTTGTGATCTACACTTTTTTATACTTTTTATATTTTAGATCTCAGATCGCACAGTGATAACCTCTGCCAGTAGCAAGCCCAGAAAAAAGAGAAAGATAAAGATTCGAAATCAAAACAAATTAAATTAAACAAGAAAGCCATGTGAAGTGTGCTATTAGAAAACATGGAACTTTGGAGTCTTCTTCACAATGAATTCAATATAAATTGAAATAAGTGGTAGACCACAAAGGAAAAACAACTACTTTCCTGGCAAATACCACGCAGAACGTTGAATGATATTCACCTGAAAATCTATGCGAACTTCCATTGAAAATGAAAATTGATTGCAAATGTTTCTCTCTGATAAACTTGATTATGTTCAATTTATGCCAGGGTCGCCTAACAATCCGCATACCGGTTTTAGGCTGTTGGCCCTCATCAGTACGGAGTAGTTACCAGTCAGAGATCCGAAGACCTCTGGCCAAAGCGAAATCCAACACAAAGGAAAACATCATCAAGCTTAAATCACCTGTAGGTACGCCGTAGAAAGTAACTTTCAACCGGTGATACCTAGTGTCTCAGAAAAAAACACTCCATACTACTCCTCTATCTCAATAGGATTCTATCTCGTTAGGAGTGGCTGTATGTCCGACTGGGCGTATATATCAAACAAGAGAGCCATGTGTAGTGTAATATTAGAAAGCAAGGAACTTTGCAGTCTTCTTCACAACGAATTCAATATAAATTGAAAGAAGTGGTAGGCCTCAAACGGAAAACAATTTCTCTCCTGGCAAATGAAAATTGAAGTTTCCATAGATTTTCTGGTGAATATAATTCAATGTTCTGCATGGTATTTGCCAGGAAAGTAGTTGTTTTTCGCTTGTGGTCCACCACTTGTTTCAATTTATATTGAATTCGTTGTGAAGAAGACTCCAAAGTTCCTTGTTTTCTACAAATTAAATTATTGAAAATTCAGTTCCATTATGTTTCTTTCAATTTTTTCGGTACATTCAACTGATTTCGAAATAACATATTTAAACAAAATTAGGCAAAGTTACATTTGCAGTAAAAGAAAAAATATCCGCCTATGATCGGCATCTAGGATCAAAGCGTTTGATCCTATTATGTTTCTCTTGGTTTTTTCAGCTCATTCAACTGACATTGGAAATACTATACTTGTGTATATCTAATGATTTTCTTCGCGAAAAACGAAAAACATTTTCTGAAATTTTTTCATTTTATTTCATTAATTTTTCTTCCTTTCATTTGTAAGTAATGAAAATATTTCTTCAACTCTTATCACTTTTCCAATGAATTAATTTTATTTCACAAAAACCAAGCCTGTTATATCAATGGACCAAATACTGGAGTCTCTTCATTTTGGAAACCAAGAAAAACTCAGGAACCTCTTTTATGCTTCTCAGTGTAGTGCAAATACAAGTGTGTTCCCCATTCCACGAAAAAAATATAAATATCACGAGTATGTTTTTGCTGGAAAAGTATGATCAATAAATTCTCTCTCACGCAACCTGTTCTGTGTTGTTATTACCAAATGTGTCAACACATTTATTCAATAATTCACTTGCTTGATGCAAATACCCGTCGATCGATGTGGTTATATTGTGAAATACGTTTCACTGAATGATGAACTAGCTGGTGGTAATTACAGTAACCAGATGTTCGATGTTATTATTCGTGTGGCTTTCGCGAAAATGTCACAAATTGCGATGCAACCCTGACAGAACACAAAACATGAATATTTTGTGGTTGGTAAATTTATTCATTCCGAACTCCACTTTCGAAAAGTATGCGAAATCGATGGACTGTTATCAAGAATTTTTGCAGATTATTTCTTTCAGCAATCCCCTATTGGGAAGTTCAATTATATACAAAGTATTAGTGTCGATTCACTGAAAAATCTCACCAATTTTGTTTTACTTGTGGGGCTTTGGTAATTTATTGCAGTTTTCTGCAATTTTTCTTATTCTACGGATCTAAAGTTCCCCCCTAGCGGGTAGGGAAGAAGGAAAGGGGACCAATAATTCATGTGATCATGTGATACTCGCCCTAAGAAAAATATAACTTCAATCTGAACCACTGATAGTGATCTTAAATGTGTTTTGCTGCTATAAGTCTACAAGGATTAATTTCCACATTCTGAGGCTAACAAAAACGTGTTTGAAACAATAATATTTCTTTCAAAACCATATGTGTTTCGGCAATTCTATTCAGAATTCTAATATCATCTTCTCTCTAATATACTGTTAGGTTAGAATATAATGTTTTCCAGAACTTACCAGGGCCAAATCAAATGAACTCATCTTCTGATAAAACTAAGATGTAGTCCAAGTTAACGAATATTTTTGCTGTTTTTTTATTATGAATATACAACGACCAAGTCTTGAAGGGGCTATGTAATTGATGATATTATATGGGGTTATAATTTTCTATTAACGAAGAACATTTCAATTCGAATGGTGAGCTCATGATGAATTACTGCTTCTATTTATAATCACCAACAGTAATAGGTATTCAACCAACATCAGAACGCTCAATTCGGTAAATGTAGGCAGGGCTTGAATGAAAGATAAAAGCATAGTAGAAGACCCCCAGAACACCCTCAACTAAAGCGCTGTGGAACTAATCCTCTTAAGATTAATACCAAAAAAAATATCACGTGAAAAAGAAGAGCATTTCGTTAACCAGCAACAAATGACACTTTGGAAAACCTTTGCGTTTTCGGATAGCTGCTGGGAATATGCAGTTTCAGAAACATTCTCACGATCTATTTCCATTAACAAAACTACTCAAAATTAGCTCATCCAGTATATAAAAAAAAAAATTATATCTATTCTAGAGAAGGATAGGAAGGCTGGATACTATTTAATCATTTTCGACGGAACCACTCATATATCGCACAGATCTCAGGTCTGGTTGATCATGAATTATATAATTGATGGAAAAAATAGTGGAATACGGAAATATTTCGTGGGACCTATCGATTCTTCCGAAGACCTGCAAAACACGAAAGAGGATGGTTCTTATGAATCCACCGAAGACGACTGGAAGAAAACAAGGGGTCACGCTATGACAAAGGGCAATGGAGGACGTGAAATATCATTGATAGAAAAATCAATCGGGTAGATAGATAAAAAAAAAAACTTTCTGTGGATGAATGTGTTGATATTGGTACAGATGGATGATCTGTTATACTTTCCAGAGTACGCGGCACCATCACAGAAATACATCCATGCTTCTATTCCGAATTGAATCTCTATAGCTCACAATGCAGTAGATTCCATGTCATTAGAAATTCTTAAAGAACCACGAAGGAGTGCGTTATATTTTTTTTCCAATTTTTTGAAGCGCAATGGGATTCTGTAAAAAATACTTGGTGGATGACTTCCAGGTCCTTGTGAGCTAGATGTGTTGAGCGACATGAGGAACTTAACCAGTTTTCTGTGGAGTTGCTCAAATTAATTTAACGATATAAGCTAATGGCATGACTATTTCAGCAAGGCGACGCAGTTGGAAGCGTTACTCACAAGTGAAGAGTTCTTGGTTGGAATGATCTGTTTGAGCGCCACACTCATACTGACTCTTCCATCTATCAAAAGCTTTGGAAGCCTTTTTCGAACTCGGATGTCGCAGCATCAGGAATGTCGAAATTCATAGCATCACCTCGACAGTAGGAAAATCACTTCAAAATAATCTCGCGCGAGCTCAAGATATGTCTCGGATTGTTGGCATTCCTATCAGACTACCCGAAAGATGTGGCCGACACGATCACCGTGCGAATTATGACACAACTTCAGCTAAATAATACTTCTCTTGTATCAATTTCTAATAGAAGTACTTATACTATGGGGGTTCTGGCGCGAAATCCCATGCTTTTTTATTATGGAGGTTCATTTGGGTATTTACTGGTCCTAATATATTCGAGGAGTTCCTTCAAGGATGATGTATATATCTTTGGATTCACTACGTTTTCCTCTACCTTGTGCATGTAACTATGCATCCATTCGCGACCAGTCGTGACCACCTGTGACCATCCGTAGCCATTCGTGACCATGCATGACCATTCATGACCAAAAATTATCAAACATAACCATACATGATCGAACATGATCATAAAAGTATGACCATACATGACCAGACATGACCATACATAACTAAACATGACCAAACATAATCATACAGTATATGACCACTCATGACCAAACATAATCATACGTGACCATACATGACCATAAATGATCAACCATGACCATACATGATCATACATGACCATACATGATCATACATGACCAGACATGATCAAACATACCATATATTACCACTGGTAACCACTGGTAACCACACGTGATAACCCGTGACTAACCGTGACTACCGAGACAACCGTGACTACCGAGACTACCGTGACCACCCGTGATCACTCGTGACAACCTGTGACCACTCATGACCAGAATTGTTGTTGAGTTCACTTCTAAGTTTTTAGAGGTCGCCTTGTTTTGATATTGCTGGTAGTGGTAATCTTCATTATCAACCTCACCTAACCAAAACTTGAATCCCTTGGATAGGAGGGTTATAAGCTTTGATCATTTGCTTCCGTTTTGATAGCTCTAGTGGTATTCTGAGCTCACCTAACCAAATCATATCCAAATAATCTCAGTAAGCGACTTCTACACTCGAGTTCCGGGGTTTTGCTAGTTCGCTTCATATTGATGTATGTATCGATATTTTTCCAATATTATCTAACCAAAACTATCCCAAATAAATCTCTTGAATAGTTGAGTTCTGCTATTTCCACCTGTTTTCAACCGACGAAACCAAAAAGGAGGAGGTTCTCTAGTCGACGCGTATATTTTTTTTTATATATTTTTTTATGTATGATCACGCATAACTTCTTACTGAGATGTCCGATTACGATTATTCTTTTTCCAGTATATAGGGTGTACTTCGAAGTTGGTCCCATCTGAATTTGAAAGATGGAATCCACCCTTAAGGGTAGAAATTACTCACCCTCTGAATTCTTGTCCGTTAACCGATTCTATCAGGCATAACTTTGTACTGGGTTCTTCAATTTGGATGTTTTTTTTAAATAAATAGGGTATACCTCATATTTGGATTAAGAATGAAATTATCCACCCTTACTGGTAGAAAAATAGGGAATAATTGATTTTTCACTTGTGAATATTGGCACACACAGATCGCTACTGTCATTATTTTTGGTCCACATCCGTCACAATCATTATATTCTATGAGGGAATGGAATGATATACAAAGTAATAAAATGAACTAACCAGAACAACAAAAATAATTATATTAAAACAAATAGTAAAAGTAGATAATCATATTATTTAACTGGTAAAAGTTGAAGTAAGATAGGTAGTAATTAGTAGATTTCAGCCACATAAAAATTAAAAATGAAAACTTTTCAACAAAAAATTAAACCGACCAAATACGGAACTGAAAAGTAAAAAATAAAATGAACCTTAGTCTCAATAACTAAGCTCCTAAACCAATGTAGGTAACTAATTTTGAGTTATCAGAATGTCACCGCGCATTTTACGCCTTACCTAATTCATTTGCTTGTTTGTTTGGCGCCGACTCAAAATTAGTTACTTACATTAGTTTAGGAGCTTAGTTATTGAGATTAAGAAGGTTTATTTTATTTTTTACTTTTTAGTTCTGTATTTCGTCGGTTCAATTTTTTGTTAAAAAGTTTGTATGTACCGATTGTTATGTAATAACGGTGAAACCAGTTTCACGTTCTGAGAAGCAGAATGATTTATCAGTGATTATTAATATACTCAAGAAAAATAAGAAGATCTTCCGAACACTTCCAACTCACTTAACAAAGACAAAGTTAATCCAGAACCAGTACTTCATCGTATATGAAGACCAAGAAGGCAATACTTATGAATCTACACTAATTCAGTACCATTTCGTTTGGATTGAAAACTTGTCTTGGCTCCTATCATCTCAGCTCAGCAAACAAAAAACCAACAAAGTTCTTCTGTGATACATGTTTCCACTATTTTCATATTCAAGCCAAATTCCATTATGAAAGATGCAAATTGATCAACCAGTGTACAAATAAACTTTCACATGACAAAAATAGTCGATCAGATATGATTGAATGCTGACTTTCAGTTATCAGTAACTTCGAGACTTATATAAATCTATCTCCTCTTGGAGTACTATATAACCTGCATCAACTTAATCTATAAGGGTAGTACCAGAAGTACCCAACCCAACAAAAAAAAACACAAAAAATTTGGGAAAAATATCTTCATTTCTCTACATATTCTCTTTCTAGCTCGTTACACTTTTCCCAGCGATGTCAATGGTTTCGATCCCCTATATATAGTGAGAATCGTCGAGCTCCTCAAATAGCCATCAACGGCAGACTGCACCTCCCCTCACTGTTGGCAAATCTTTGGGAAACAGAAAATGATTCGGCTATATCTGGAGAAAAAAGGGTGCGTGAGGTAGCAATTCGAAAGGATGTCAGTGGATATAGCTACAAGAGTTCGAGGCCACTTTGTCAAAAAAGTAGCTAGAATCTAGAGAAATTCTTGCTGATCCCGCTGGAAACTTCCATGAGAGCCTGTGTGTTAGAGAGAGATGAAGATAGATGTTTTCCCCGATTTTTGAATAGATCAAGGAAAATTTACAAAAAGTGCCAAGGTACAACGTGGTAATTTTACGACCACAATTCGGATCTTTGTGGAAAACCCATTTTAACGTTATCAAGACCTATACTACCATGGATTTTCACTTGATCTACGGTATTTTGGGGTTCAACTCCATGAATTTCTGACTTTTGATATGATGTTTTTGCCTCATTTCACATTGAGGGTTGGATTATTCCCTAGATCTAGGGATTTTTCACGTAGGTTAATTTGAATTTAGATAAGTCGTTTAAGGTGTTCATATTATATATTTCACATGGAATTTTGGTTAACCTGATGGATATCTCATGGAATATGGGATTTTTCACTAGGTTTTTGGATTTTTCCACGTTAACCAGATGTATTTCTCGTTGGAGAATTTGATTTTTTCCTAGATTTATTTAGAGATTTTTCACATGAGTTGAGTTGTTTGGATATAAGATCAGTCGCTTTAGGTGCTCATATTATATATTTCACAAGGATTTTTAGGGTTAACCTGATGGATTTCTCATGGAATACTGGATTATCCCGTAGATTTGAGGATTTGTTTGAATATGAGATCAAATGTTTTAGGGCCCACATGGATTTTTTTCTCCAGATCTACTGAATTTTGAGTTAACTTTTCGATGTTTTTCTGAATCCCTAATGCGTTCAAGGATTTTTCTACATAGGTTCAATTGTAAAATGGATATAAGATTACTCATTTTCTTTTCGTAGGGCCAATGTTTCTAGATTGATCCCTGGATCTGCTGAATTTAGGTGACAACGTGATGAATTTAAACCTTTGTCATGGTAATTTTTCCCTAGATTTAACGATGTTTTTTCATACATTGAGTCCTGTTGATGCGATAAGATTTTTGAATGAAATTTAGGATGTAAATGTAGTTAAAGGGTTATTTATAACGGCTGTTTTGGAGTGATGGGTATTTTTATCAAACTGACCCACCACAACTCAGCTAACATTGCTATCAAATGAGTAGTAACTTCTTCTACAAGCGATCAAATGGAATTATAAATTCAGAATGAGATTAAGGTTTCTTTATTAACCCCACCTAGTCAAACTCTGATAACATTACTATTATATAAGTAGTAACTTCTCCTGCAATCATTCAAATGAAATCAATTTTTTCAAATGAACCCAACCTAACCAAACTCTGCTGACACAATAATTTATCATATTATGAAGAGGAACTTTCTCTGCAAGCATCGAAAATGTCTGAAAGTACTTTGAAAAATATCTGAACGTGAATCTAAAGAGTATGAGGAAAAAAATTTACATAGAGAAACATCTAAACATGAGTCAAAAAATGTCTACACGTCTGCGGAAAACCTCTAAACGTGCCTCTATATTGTCAAAACCGACATAAAAAAAAATGAAACATGAATTAAAAAAACACCTAAACATGTGTCAAAGAAACGCCTGAATGTCTGTGAAAAAACGTCTAAGCGTGCGTTAAAAACATATGAACGTTAGGGAAAACGTTCAGATCAGATATTGAAAAAACGTCTAAACATGCGTTGGAAACGTCTAAACTTCTGTAAAAAAATGTCTGAACATGTGTTGAAAACGTCTAAACCGATATAAAATAACCGGTGCATTGTCTTGAAACAAAATTTAATTTTTCGCCAAATGCGACTGTTTTCCTTCAATGAGTCCGCTCAATACTGGCCGTTGATTGTTTTTCCTTTTTGAAAATTATCCCACGTGCACCCCAAAAAACAGACGCCAGGACCTTGCCTACTTGCCTGCTTTGGAACCAATTCTCCCATTTCAGTACATTGTTTTGACTGTTCATCAAACTCATGTGTGGAATTTCATCCATGGTTATGACGCAAAAACTCGGCTTCATTGCTGTGAAACTTCGCCAAACATCTAGTGAAATATCCTCACGACGCTATTTTTGTTACATGGTGAGTAATCGAATCGCGGCACCCATCTTGCGCACAACTTTCTCATGTTGAAGAGTGGTGAAGTATCGATGCTTTGGCATCGGTTATGGATCTGAGTGCGGTCCCGTACCTTGCCCTACCGCGGAACCGTCTTGCTACGAGGCCCCGAATTCGCCTACAAGGGTGGTTGGGTGTCCTGATCACTTCGGTCCTCGGCCATAGCGGGACCCTTGGGATGCAGTAGTGCGTCTCAAGACCCAACATGGGCACATCACAGCCTTCACTAGGCGGAGCTTCATGACCCGTCTACCCAGGAGGAGAGGCGGGTGAACAAATGTGTGAAACACTGGAGGCGCAACACCGTCCAGCCCCTGGTAGGCGCGAGAGTGGAAGCGTGGTCCCGTTGAAACTCTCGTGTTGATAGAATAGAGGGGTTGAACAGTTGCGGTGCTTGGCTTTCGGGGGTTCCAGGGCATGATGGATTCGAGGTACAGCCGATCAGCCTTGGCTCTGATAACCCATATTGTGGTGTTGGCCTCTTAGGGACAGCAAGGTCTCGCCAAGGGGGGCAGTGGGTCCCTTGTCCAAAAGATTGTGGTGCAATGGACGCAGAGACTAGGGAATTCCACAGTTCTACGAGGCCGCAAGGAAGGGCGTTTGAGGTGTCGAAACCACGAATCGATGAAGCAAAAGGGAAGTAGAAGACATAGATGGAGCGAGGCAGTGGGGCATAAGACCTTCGTAGCCGCTCCATGCCGACGTTCTAGGGGTGAGGTAAACGGACAGGCTAGGGCCTTTGAGTCGCTAGGCCGTCAATGCGGCCTGAATTTCTGTTAGGGAGCTTGACGTATCGGAGCCCCTGGGACCGACGAGGTGTCATGTCGCCAGAGCACCAGGGGAAAAAGTAGTATACGATATCGCCGACGAGGTGCTCTATACGCGGAGGTAGGCCTTGGTGTATCCTGAAACCAATCATGCCGCAGCAGGTCAAGTCAAACGGCCAGCATTGCATGAAGCATAGACAGGTAGGACATGAAATGCTGCCTCGGCCCCTAGAAGCGGTGAACCCAACGATACGCAACAGATCACTGTCTGTAATAGTTGCGGTTCGCAACTATGACTCTCTGAAGGTAGCCGATACTTCACCACTCTTTGAAATAACTACCATGTCTGCTAGCTCGCGTACCTTCAGTCAGTTTTCGCCATTTCGGCGTAATCGCTTTATTTGGTCGACCACTGCGATATTTATCTTGGCAGCTCGTACCCAGAGTGGAATCTAGCTTTGCTTTCATATTGCTTGAACTGAGACCTTTCAAATGAAACTATTGTATCACATAACGATAACCAGTTTTACAAATTCACTGGGAGCGTTCACTGGTGATGGCTGCCAAACTGATATTGAACAACGCAGCATCGTCAAACCTTAAACTTAAGATTTATGACGTGGGTACATTCTACCATAGTTATTATTTTCAAACAATAGCTGCCATCTATACGTCAGGCGGGGTACTTCTGGGATTACTCTCGTAACCTGCATGAAGCTAAGTTTGTTCAAAACGACATTTGAATTCTTATTTTGAAGATCATGTGTGATTCGTATTTTATAAGTTCAATACACCTTTCAGAATTTGTATTAATATATCAATATTATTAATAAAACATAGGACACCGGCGGCTGGTCAGGTTGAAGAGAGTCTTATCGATATATGAGCCAAGCAACATCGGGCGCGTATAGTACTTGTATTGGTTATAACATACCAAGGAAGATGCGCGTGAAAAATGCTCCGTACAACTGCAGCGTAGTAACATATTCACAGCTGCAGGCGTCATATCAATGAGCACGAGATATGACGATAGATAGGCCATCCTTCGGAGGGGACGTTAAGATGGCTGTCACGAGTTCATGGATGTTGAGCTTGTTAAAGAACCCTACCTCTGAAACAACAGAGGATTCGACATTATTTCCGGTTGGAGGAAGTGTGCTCACTGGCGTCGGTGATTTGCCCAGGTATCAGAAATAGGCCGACGTTGAATAAAAAATAACAAAAATCAAAACCTAGGGTCTATCAAAAGTAGTATTTTTACTAGTTATTTTATTTGTTTGGATGGCATACCTATCTCATTCATCTGATTCTGTTTTTAAAATTCGAGTCTCGTTACATTCTTCTGAAAGAAATATAAGGATTATAAAATCCTTCTTTCGTTGCAGCATTAATTGAAGGCATCAAGTGAATTGAAGAGAGAAGGAACAATTTTCAAGACACCGTCATTCCAAACCCACTTCTTAAAATGAATAATGAGTTCAAATTATGAGACATCATAAAATATAGGTAAAAAACACTTATGCAGTAGTTACGAACTCCAATTCACGATGTCACCACTCGATTCAATCCAAATTGCGCTACAATTATCGCAATACTCGATAATTCAGAACTATGCCTTCAAAAGAGATCCTACATGAATAGATAATACACTTCCTTTGTTGTTAGAAAATACTTTTCAGTTATTTGGGAATATTGCAATTAACGGAATATGCAGACTGACACGAATGAACAAGAATTTGATGTGACAAGGATTTTCATCTTCCAAAGAGAATAATTTCAATACGGAATTTCATCACAGCAATTTTATTCGGAAGTTCAAATTGATGTAAATCTAAATTGGTTCTTTCTGAGGAAAATTGAGTTAATTGGAATAATTTCCATTGGTTGTAATGAATAAAGTGGAAAAGAGTTTAAGGTTTCTCATCGTATCACTTTGTTTATGGTTTGCCGATGATCTGAGGAATTAGTATTCAATTTCGGGCATATTATTAATCAAGAAGTTTTTTGGGAATTTGTTTGTTCAATGGTTGGAAATTAAAAAAATACAAAAAGTTTCAATTTTCGCTGACTGACCAAATCATTTCAATAATTTCTTTTTGTTGAATTAGTTTTATTAAGGATCATAGTGATAATGGAGTCAGAGAAGGTTTCTACGGCACCATTTTTGAAAATTCAGTATGAGGAATGATTTCTGGTTATAGACAAGTTTCAACATTTCCTTTTACAAATGTTAATGCATCATTGAGAAGCAAAAATAGCATTTACAAACATATAAGCACATACGTTTTTTCAACTGCAAACAATAACAATATTTTATAGGAAAATGCAAATCCGTAGTGTAGGTAGGCTCTAGGTAGGTGGAAAAGGTGAAATTTCAGATGATTCACCGTTTCTCCTCCCTTTATGCTGAATAAACGTGCGGTAGTCTTATAATTTGAGAAACGAACGCATGCTTAAAAAACTTTTCAACATCGACTATTGAACCTATGAGGGAGAATTGTTAAAGAAATGTGAATTATTGATTATAATTCATTGAAAAGTGTGAAAGAAAGGGGTGAAACCACATTTATACAGTGTGTCTCACTTCTCATGGAAACACATCTTCCGTAATTATTGGAGTAGAAATCTGTGATTCCTATGATACTGGGGGTGAGTGTAAATTTTTATCATAAAGTTGACCGGAGTGACATAAACTGCGCGCCAGGAGCGATGGACATACCGATTTTTGCGAAAAATAATATTAGAGGGCAAGAGAGGCTTAAAATTATTACGGATTCGGACATCAACTTTAGTACCAATCCATATTTTAGTTGAATAATTTTCAGTTCTAAAAAATCCGAGTTTGTCTCACTTCCCATAGAAACGACAACGTATCTTCCGTAATTATTGTAATAGAATTCTGTAATTTTCGCGATCGTTAGATATAAGGAGTGTTAGTCTTAATTTCTTCTGGGGTCAATCTGAGTGACATACACTGCGCGCCAGGGGCGATGGATATATTGATTTTTGCTAAAAATAATGTAAGGGAGCACGATAGTCTCAAAATTCTTACGGATTCGCGATCAGTCTATCAACTTCATTACCAATCCATATTTTCGCTGGAAAACTTTCAGTTCTCAAAAATCCGAATTTGTCCCACCCCCGTAACTTCCGTGATTATTAGGGTAGAATTCTGTAATTTCCACGATCATTAGGTATACCGCAGATGATGCTGAATATTTTCTGGGGTTGACCTGAGTGATATATAATGCGTGCCAGGAGCGATTGAAATGCTGATTTTTGCGTAAAATAATATTAGGAGACGAAATAAGCGGAATTTTACTGATTCGTGATTAGGACATAAAATTTATAACCGATAGGCATCTTTGCTGAAGAATATTTCAGTACCGAAAAAAACGAATTTTTCCACTTCTCATGGAAACACCTCCGTATCTATCGTAATTAGTGGAGTAGAGCTCTGAAATTTCCATGATGGGTAGATAATCCTCAGGAGATGAGTCTTGATAATATCTGGAGTCAAATTTGCTGAGCTTCCAGAGGAGAGATCGAAAACATGGATTTTCTAAAGGAAGTATTGAACTTTATTTCCGAAAAAATCACAAAATCAAGAAAAGTGTTCAAAATGAAAAAACAAGTCAGAGTTTTCGAAGCATATCTCAAAAAAAATCCTTTCTTTTTCTGTTTATTGACATTCATTGAAGAAACAACGGTTGGAGAAACTCAATATAGAAATATTTCTCAATAATACTGCATTATCAGTGATAATTATCAATCGATATCACGTTCTACAGTTATAAACTCAAATCGTTCTGTCCATCGCTCCTGGCACGCAGTGTATGACTCTTAGATTTACCTCAGAAGAGATTTAGACTCATACACGGTATATTTAACGATCGTGAAAATTGCAGAATTCTACTACAATAGTTCCATGAGAAGTGGGACAAATTCGGATTTTTGAGAACTGAAAATTTTTCTGCGAAAATATGGATTGGCACTAAAGTTGATGTCCTGATCATGAATCCGTAAGATTTTTGAGCCTATCTTGCCCCCTAATATTATTTTTCGCAAAAACCGGTATACCCATCGTTTCTGGCGCGCGTATGTCACTCAGGTCAACCCAAAGAGGATTCAGACTCACCCCCAGTATATCTACCGATCGTGAAAATAAAGAATTCTACTCCAATAATTACGGAAGATAAGGGGGTGTTTCCATGAGATGTGAGACACACTGTATATCATTTGTTTTCAGCATGTATTGAAAATAATTGGATTATATGGATTTTTGAGTTTGTGTATTTCGGAGAATTGAGTTCTTGTAGAAAATATACTAATCGATATAATGTTTCCTCTCTGCTTGGTAGAGTTTTTATAAAATGTTGGATATTTGTTTGTAAAAAGTGAAAAATCTTTTATGAAAGCATCATTGTCATTTTCGCAAACCATGCCGGCGTAACATCAAATAGAATCCAAAAATGATTTTTGAAATCCTCATTCCTTTCCGAGTTTTTTTTTCGTGTGACGTACGGTTTTCGCATAAAAAAAACTCTAACATAAAATTACCCTGAATTAAATCAGTCATCCTGGTTCAGTGATAGTGAACAGACGTGAATCAGGAGAGTAGTGATTGCAAAAAAATCGAGAACTACTTCATGTGTAAAATAAAAAGTGGGCATTGATATCCAGCCCAGTTTTTTGTTGGTAAGAAATTAGAGTTTCTTATCAGTTGTCACAGAATAGTGGACATACCTTTGAGCAGGGTCGCACTCAGGAGGAAGAGATGCTAGTTATCTTGTTGAAATTTATATAAAACATGTATAGCAATTATATGGCGAGTACCTCTGACTACAGGGGTACTCAAAATGATCAACCAGATCAAGAAAACTCACCGAATCACCCAATACAGTCTTACTCCACAGTAGTACAAACTTTCAAATACCCATCAAAGGAACAAGCCATCATATTCGCCTCTATTCAAGAAGTGAAAATCCATGAATACATCATTGCTCTTGGAAACAAAGTTCAACCGAAAGATATAATTTTCTCATCTGAAATTTCAAACAACAGAGTATGCATCTATCTCTCCAGCCAAACAATAGTGGATACATTTTTGAATGAAGGAGGAGAAATTGAAATTAACTGTCAAATCCTTAAAGCCCGCCGATTGATCTCACCATCTACTCGATTAGTCCTTTCTAATGTAAGCCCAACAATCCCTCACAATATCATAGAACAGGGCCTTAGAGAGCTTGGATTTTTATCTCTGATGCCAACCATAACATTTCTTCGGATCCAAATTTCACAACCTGAATTTTTTCCCATCTGAGCTTTCGCAGCAAGTCTTCATGATAACACTCCCTATCGTATTTTCCTTTCTGAAGATAAACTTATGTGCTACAATTGTAAGAAAAATGGTCATATCTCGGTTAATTGTCCTGAAACTGTTACTGAACCTATAGCCAACACTCTACAAGATAATTCAGTTGAAGATTCAACATCCCAAACCCCAGAAATTTCCCTAACTGTTACAGAACCCATAGACATCTTTAATCAAGATAAATCAATTGAAGATGTAATCCCGCAAGGCCAAGAAACCCCCTTCTTAACATACTCCATCTCGCAAAAAAGGCCTCATTCAGAGATCAGTCCTCCGATTCAGAATCCAGCCAAAGAAATGGAGCCTTTCACCATTCCCAGCTCTCAAGTTAAGAAGAAATCGAAATCCCAAATACATAACCAGTCCGTTGAATCCCTGGTTGCCCCAGCCAAAAAACTCTTTGATGATAATCCAGCTGACTTTCCACTGGACTATAGTCAAATAGTCAGTTTCCTTGAGGATTCGTTTGGTACCCCGGACCCCCTCAGTGTTGCCCGCAGGTATACCGGGGAAGTTCACACGCTCCTAGGTATACTTACTAAGATCTATCCAGCACTTACTGAACGTAGCATTGAGGCCCGAATCACAAAACTAAAGAAGAAAATAATGAAACAGCTCAATGGAGAACTAGAAACTGACTCTAACATTTCAGTGTCTGAAAATGAAAGCGATATATCGGTAGAAACTTTCTGAGACCTCACAATTCCATAAATAATCAGAACCATTCATTTTACAATGGAATATAAATGGGGTATATCCCCATTTAGAGATGCTGCAGATTTGGTAAATGAAGAAAAACCCTCAGGAAACCAACTTCACTGAAAAGCGAAGATATAATATGAAACACTATGACTCTGTCCACAAAACCAGAAACAATCAAATCCGGGCATCAGGAGGGGTAACAATATACACAAAAAAATTTCTAGAGGCTAAGGAAACCCACTTTTAACTGACTACGAAGCCATAGCTGTTATATTGAGTATCCCACAAAAAATGTGCGTTTGTAACATTTACATTCCACCAGATGCAGAAATCAATATTAACGATTTGGACAATCTGGTTAGACAATTACCAAAGCCTTGCGTTATCTTGGGCGATTTTAACGCCCATAACACAATATGGGGTTGTTCGTCAACCAACCCAAAAGGCAGTAAACTAGAGACGTTCATCAACACATCAAATCTCGTACTTCTCAACTCAGGTGAAATAACAAGAATAAATACCGCAACTGGCAACCATTCCGCTCTTGATTTGGCACTTTGTCACCCAAACCTTTCCAGTACTTTAACTTGGACTGTTTTACCAGACCCGTATGGCAGCGATCATTTTCCTATTATTCTTGGAGCAGATGTACAAGATACGCGACCTACATTTCGTCCCAGCTGGCGGCTAAAAAATGTTAACGACAACGATTGGATACGTTATAAAACCCTTCTGGAGGCTAAAATACCCAATGAACTTCCCAACCCGGTGCAAGACATCGATATGCTTGTGGATGAATTTACTGAAAGCATTGTCCAATCAGCAATCGTAGCCATAGGAAAAACTACCCAGGTAATGCACCATCAACCTGTACCGTGGTGGAATGAAGAATGCCAAAAAGCAACCAAAGAAAGCAAAAGGGCTTTCAATAAACTGAAGAGGCAACACTCTACTGAGAACAAGATCGAATATAATAGACTCAGAGCTCGTCAAAGGTACATAATTAAACAGAGCAAACGAACTTCTTGGACACAATATGTATCAACCTTGAACAACTCCACGCCGATGTCTGAGGTATGGCAGAAAGTCAACCGTATAAGAGGGTCGAAAAGTCATATTGGTATATCATCTCTGATTGAAAATGGAAATACTATCACAAATAGTCAGGAAATTGCCAACTTGTTAGCTGACAACTTTCAACAACAATCGAGTAATGCGAATTATGATCCCAATTTTTTACAGATGAAAGAAACCATGGAGACATATCCTTTAGATATTGAAGCAGATGTGGAGAACCCTTTGAACTATGATATTACGATTGATGAACTGGAGGATGCTTTATCCAAAGTTAAAAAATCCACCCCTGGTCCAGATGACATTCCTTACATCCTTCTTGTGAAACTTCCTCCAGTAGGAAAGCGACACCTTCTTGGAGTATTCAATGAAATATTCCGCACTCGAGAATTTCCTACTCATTGGTTAGAAGCAATAGTATTGCCTTTAAAAAAATCAGACAGACCACATACAAATCCACAGTCCTATCGGCCCATATCTCTAACATGTACTATGTGTAAGCTTCTCGAAAAAATACTTAACGCTAGGTTACAGTACTACCTGGAACAAAATAACCTGATTATTCCCCAACAAAGTGGTTTTCGAAAGCATCGTTCGACCACAGACAATCTAGTGAATCTCCAATCAGATATTCATGAAGCCTTCGCAAATAAAGAAAAGCTAATTGCAATATTCTTTGATATACATCGAGCTTTCGATACTGTCTGGAGACGCAAAGTTCTTAACCAGTTGAACCAATGGCGAATTCAAGGAAATATGCTAGCTTTCATATCCAATTTTTTGAAGAATAGGTCTTTTTCGGTGAGAGTCAATGGTGATTTTTCGGAAACTAAGTCTCAAGAAAATGGAACTCCACAAGGATCGGTCCTTAGTGTGACGCTGTTTCTCATTGCCATTAATGACATTTTGGACGACATTAGAAGGCTTGTCAGGGGTAATCTCTACGCGGATGATTTAGTTCTGTATGCATCGGGGAAAAACATACTCACAATTCGAAACCATCTTCAGAATGCACTTAACAGCCTTCAGTCATGGTCAGAACGCACAGGACTTAAGTTCTCGACTACAAAAACAAAATGTATTCTTTTCTCGAAGAAAACGGTAGATGCTCCACCCTTTCTCGAATTGAATAACCACCAACTGGAATTCGTGGACGAAGTTGAATTTCTTGGTGTTACTTTTGATAAAAAACTGAAATGGGACTCGCACATTGGGAAACTCAAGAAATCCTGCCAGAATGGCCTAAATCTAATGAAGGTATTAGCCAAACACACATGGGGAGCTGACAGTAGTACCTTGCTACGGATTTATGGAGCATTAATCAGATCCAAACTGGATTATGGGTCCATTGTTTACTCTACAGCGAAGGCAGTACTCTTGAAGTCTTTAGATGTCATCCAGAATGCGGCCATAAGAATTGCTATGGGAGCATTCTGTACCAGTCCTGTGGAAAGTATACAAATCGTAGCTGGAGAACCACCACTTGAATTACGTCGACTCAATCTAACTCTAACATATGCAGCAAGAATATCAGCCAATAAAAAAAATCCCAGTCATTACAATACATTTTCCAATCGTTTTTCCGAAATATTTGAACAACATCATGATTCACAGATTCCACTTTATGCCCGAATTTCCAAAATATCAAATAACCCAATTCATAATCAGAACATTCTCCCTCTGAATATAAAGATACCCCCCCGTGGACAATAGCCCTTCCCAAATGCAATACCCAACTCACTCAATATCCCAAAAATGATACCCCAGCAGTACTCATGAGAAGAGCTTTTACAGAAGTGGCCTCCAAATACGTGAACTACAGCCACATATACACAGATGCTAGTAAAACCAGTGATAGTGTAGCGGCTGCCGTCATCTCAGACAGGGCAAACTATAGTTATCGACTTCCAGCAGAAGCAAGTATTTATACGGGAGAACTGTATGCCATAGCCAAAGCCCTTGCGCACTGCAGCGAATATGGAGAAGATACTGTCATCTTTACCGACTCATTGAGTGCTGTGCAGGGCATTCAACAGCTTTATCCCAGAAATGCCCTTCTGCTCAGCATCAAAACAGAACTGGGAAAATTATCTGATTTGAAAAAACGTGTTGAAATTGTTTGGGTTCCATCACATGTAGGAATAGCTGGTAACGAAACTGCAGATACACTTGCCAGAGAGACAAGCTCAAATCCTCGCTATCAACCGATTCACCAAGTGCCACATGAAGATTATTTCCATGCCATTCGAAAACTCACAATAAATACATGGAGAGAAAGATGGCAAGCTCTTGAGAATAACAAGCTCAAAACAATTAACCCTTGCATGAGCCTCCAGAATTATGGACCAGTCTCTCGTAGACAACAAACAATACTAACACGCCTCAGGATTGGTCACACTAGATACACACACCAGCATATACTGAAGAAAGAAAATCCCAAAAGATGTGTCTCTTGTTATGAAGAACTGAACGTGAAACATATAATCTCGGAGTGTCCCGACTACAGAGAGGAGAGAATAACTTCAGGACTGCCCGGAAAACTTAGCGATGCTTTGAACCTGGATAACATCATGTTGTTACTAAAGTTTTTGGACTCAATTAATATCTTAAAACAAATATAATATATACTGTACCACCACCGCTAATAACCTTCGCGGTTAATGCGGTTTTCTTGAATAAAAAAACAAAAACAAAAAAATTAAATCAGATGTTCAAAATGTGAACCTCCTGCAAATATGTATGCCTCTGCTATGATACGATTTCTCAACTGTTTTTCAGTATGAATTGGTGTTTTGTAAACCAATAATCTGAACTACTGAAGTCCGGGGACCTAGGTGGATGTATGTGGCACTCTGCGACCTATCCAGCAATTATTGTAATTTTGGTTTGAATAATCGCGCGCCAGAGCTCTGAAGTGGGTTCATCGGTGAATAAAAATTCAGTGTCAAATAATGGATTTTCATACACTTTTTGAAAAACCATTGGCAAAAGTTCATCCGTAATGAAAAGTCGCCTGAACCCGTTGGATATGGTAGTTATATAATAAAAAGTCATGGAGAATTTTCCAAATAAGAATATGTGAGATATCAAAATGTTCCCAATTTTTCGAGTACTCAATCTGGGATCTTCCTCAATTCAATTCAAAACCGCTTCCCAATCCAATCCAATCCAATGATATTTATTTTAAAATTATGCGATACATGTCACGCTTACACATAAGGTGGTTCCCCCACGAGAGAGTTGAATAAGGAAATTATTACAATTTGGCATACGTATTGTTTAACATGTGAACAACACCTCTATGAAATTTTAACAAGTTTCACCATCCCGAACCCGAGATATATATAATTGAAGTGAAGTGAAGGCAAACACCACATCATCAATTCTACCGTTAGTACTAGAATTAAGAAGTTTATGAAAAACGAGGAGGAGCTAGAGCAGGATATCACAAATATTGTGAAAAAAAATCAAAGTGATTGACCATCTAGTTTGACAGATATAATCTCGTGAAGTACTAGGGTTTAGGCTGGATACAATATATTCTGCAAGCGAACGAGTGAATGGTGGGGAACGGAACGGAGAGACGGCAACAGTGTACGCACGGCCAGGCGCTCAGTTTGAACAGCTCAGATATCGGTCTCGTAGGTAAAAAATGGTACTTGCAAAAATTGGCGAAACACTTCGAAGATTCAACTTCAGCACTAGTTCCGTCAAAAAGTTTACTCACAATGTCAGATTGAAAAGACTTTGAGAATAAATTTTACGAAAGCAAATGATATCCGTACTATATCTACTGGCACTGAGTACGTATACAGTAACGGAAAGTATTTATCTTGGGTACGGTGGTTTCATGAGAGCGTAAAGAATAGCTTGCTATATGTTGAGAGAGCATTACAATTTCTCCTCGACTCGCTCGAGGAAGGGATATTTACGTCACGACACAGAGAAAGGAGAATCAGGGCGGTCCCGGCGGTCAGCTCAGGACGTCAGTATCATACGGGAGAATGTGTGCGCTGCAATGAAGAAGAATTATTGACGATAATTTCACTTCAGATAATTTGAACAAATTAAACCGAATCATTGATTCAATTCAATCTGTCGGACGACAGGTAGATCAAAATATCTTTGGTGACGCAGTGGCCGCGAAAACAAAAGAAAATTCTCAAACATAAACAAAAGCAAACGATATTTCTGTAAGACAATAAAAACAAAAAACTCATTTCTAACAGTGAAACAATTATTTCTCGAATGGAAAAAAAAAAATATTTACAAGAAAAGATAAACCAAATTAAATATTTTGTGTACGGAATAATTTTATTGAACGTTCTAACAAACCACCATTTTGGGCCAAACAATAGCCGAATCTATTGTAATTTCTCTGCGGTTGTGTAAATAGGCGGCACAGCAGTGCGTCCCTCTTGTTTTTGTGGTATTATCATATCATTGCGTTCCTTGTTGCTCGTGTAGATTTCTGTCCATACCCCAGATAAAATATTTCCCATACTGTATATGGGCTTCACAAAGTTATTGATTACGATCCGAACGAATTATCAAATTTTATTAATTAACTAATTCAACTGTCTCGTGAGGAACCACCCTAATACTACTATTTACAATATATACATAAATATATACCATTATACAGAATGGTGGGTACTAGCGTAGCCCTCAGTCCGGAGAGAACTAAACCGACCCCCGGAAGGCCTTTGCAAGCCCTCCGGACGACGCCCCAACTCAAAGACGGGCTGTTTCCCTTGACCAAGCGAGGGGGGTGAGCCCCTCCCAGCAGATCTTAGTTCTGTTCTCTCTGTTTTAAGTTTCAGTCATGTTTTCTTAGGTGTGTTTATTTAACCTCCTACTTTCGTTTATGTCGAAGTTTGATGTGTTCGCTTTATGAGTTTTTTGTTTTGTGTGTTTTGTTTGGTAGTTGTTTCCAGGAAAAGTTAAATTAAAAAACCTGGTTAAGGGAGTTGTAAGTGAATGTTTGAGTAACGTTTGAGTTGTTATTTGAGTATTTTGAGTTGTTCGTTTGAGTTTTTCCTTTGTGTGAGTGTTTGTAGTATTTTAAATTTGAGGTTTCTTTTTCGTTGATTAATTTGAGTATTTTTGAGTTGTTTAAGGTTTGATTTGGGATTGTTTGTGTGTTAGTTTGAGTAAGGGTGGTTTGAGTAATTTGTGTGATTGTTTGTCGTGCGTTTGTTTTGTGGTGATTTGGAGTGTTTGTTTAGTATCCAGCTCGCCGTTTCTACCTCCGGCGTCGGTACCCCGTGGCCCTGCAGGGGACGCTACTGCTGTGTCCGTCCCCATACGTCCCGGGCGCCATCGCTGTTAGCTTCGCGACGAGCTGTTGTAATATTTGAGTTTGTGCTGTAAGTGCGTTTTGTATGTCTTGAAGTGTCAGTAGTAATTTTATCATTATTTCCTGAGTTTGTGTTTGCATTTGCGTTAGTGCCAAGATCTGCGGGGTAAGGCCACCTCCCCTCGCCCATCCCGGGTTGGGGTTCCGCTTCATTCGGATTTGTTTGGAGTCTTCCGTTTCTTAGCCATGTTTCTCTTGTCCCTGGGACTCTTAGGGTTTGAGTTGGCATTCTTGCAGTTCTTGTTGTTATTTCCTGTTTATTTTGTCTTGAATCCTGGGTGGGGTTATACAAGGCTCGTTCCTTTTTCTCTGCTAGCTTTTCCATGTAGGCTTTGCATTTTCGGTAGTTGGCCGGATGACTCTCGCTATAGTTGGCACATGTAGCCGGAATCCGGACTTTTTTGACATTCGGTGGTTAGGTGCTCCTTGGCACATTTGAGGCATCTAGGCGTGAGGTTGCAGTTTCGAGCTGCGTGCTCCCACTTTTGACACCTCCTGCATTATGTTATCTACCATTATTCTATTTAGGGATTTAACATTCCTTTTCAAGACTGAAAGTACAAAGTCTCCATCAGTGATGATGAGGTACAGTGGTCTTTTTGTCTTTTTCATGCTATAAATATTCTCCTTCTCCAAGTTGTGCTCCTCTAGGAGCCACTGTTTTATTTTTTTCCGGTGTAGGTTCACTGTCAAGCCCTTTCAATATGAGCGCATGTTGTTTTTCGACCTTGTTTGTGAAGGTGAAAAATCCAACATTTTGGCTTTTGATAAAATTGTTGACTGTTTCAAAATCTTCACCACATTCCATTTGTATGCGTGTGTTTTTCTGTGTGTAATTTATATACACATCCTTTGTACATATAATATTCGATTCCTCCTTGGCCCTTTCATTTATTATGGGCTTGCCTTCCAGTATTATCGGCTGGGGAGTGAATTTTTCCTGGTATCTCCCTTTTCCTTCTGCAGGTTTTAAGGTTTATCTTTTTTTTCAGGAATAATTTTCCTTGCGGAGGGATTTTCATCCTTTTCTATTTTGTCTCCACTTTTTTCCAAATCATTTCTTTTCCTTTTTTTGGATTTTCTTTTCTTTTTACCCCCATCGGGGGGAATGTACTCATCCGATGCCTTATCGTCTTCTGATAGGTCAGTTGGTCCATCGGTTCGGGCTATGGTTATAATTGTTGGTTTTTCCGGGGCATTTTCCGGCTTCATTATGTTTTTCCCCACATTTTTTGTGGCAGGGATTTCACTGATTTTTTCCTCATCAGGACTTAATTCTGTTGTTATACCTTTTCTATGTCTTGTCCTTCCAATTGTGTAATTTTCACAACTTTCGGGTACAAGCATGGCGAGAATTTTGGTTTTTCTATTTTAGGGCCAGGAAGGGTTGTTGTTTCCGGCTCCGGCCGCTTCCCCAATTACTGGCGTTTTTATGGTAGGTTGTACTCCCTTCAGATGATTATCTGGTTCAAAACTTTCCTTTTCGCACAACCTTCTACGAATGTTTGGAAATGTTCGTGCATCCGGAATATTTCTATTTGGAAAGTGGACTGTGAAAACTGTTTATGTTTACAAAACAAAATCTGCTTCTTACCTACTAGATACGTTCTTAATCCCTGATAATACCCAATTGCATAACAACTTGCAAATGAATAAATTTGATTTTTTCATTCGAGAAGTATGCCAAACAGAAAAAATCAGCTTAGAAAGGAATGAGAATTTCAAAAATAATTTTTACGCCACTGTTGTACAGCAGAAAATGCTTTCCGATGCATAGAAGATGCGTAATACGTTTGACGAAAATATTTATCAAAGTAATCATAGAAAATTGAATTTATCTTAAAACTAGCACATTGTAGTTCAAAAGTTGAAACCTTTAGGACATATATGTTCATATTAAGTTTTTTTCTCAAAATGGGCCCCAGAATACTCTCCTCAAATATCAGCATGTTATAAAGAAACCCTGTATATACGCTGTATTCAAACTTGTGGCACTTCCATGAATGATTGTAACATAGCTGGAATTGAAAAAACTCACCTAACACTTTAATGAATGACAATAGTGAGAAATGACTAACCCACTATATATTTTCATTTTTCAAGTTTCGCCTGGGACAATAACCCGTGCACTGTGGGTTGTTTGGGATGGTGTCTGTAAAACCGATGATGCGTGATTCTTGGATGCAAGATAAAAGTACTGCTTTATTCATATGAGAAATATGATGGGACTGAATGGCAGATTACAGAACTGAAGGAAGAAGTTGATACGGCACGAGAAGAAGCGAAAAGAGAGGGCAGTCCGGGAAGAATTAAAGAAAGAAGTGTGGGCGGTACGAGAGAACAATGCTGCACTTGGAAGAACTGGAAAAGAAAATTGGATTGAGGGACATTGTAAGAACCCTGAGATTGATACACTCCAAGAAATGTAGTAAAACTTTGGTTCGTTCCTTGGAACATGAAGCAGAATAATGGATGAACTGGAAACACTTGTCATCACCTTAGAAGACAGCCCCACGTTTTCACTCAACCACAAGGACCGGATCATCTAGTGGGTTATTGAGCAAATACAAAGAAGCTGGATTGGCCGATACATCATGAAGCATCCGGGTTAGTGGAAGGGAGGCTTCCAAGGTTATCCAAGTCAACGAAGTCAGAAGAATCATTGATAATCCTCACATCAGGGTTAAGACTAACCATTTTCATGCTTATACCGAATATCGCCTTGAACGACCAAATAGTAATGCTGTCTAGAAAACCGTAACCTAGAGTATCCGAGCAGAGTCAGAAAATAAGACCACGCGAATGGACTAGCGCACATATGAGGCAGGCACTACGAAACTAATCCAAATATTGGGAATTTTCTACATTGGAAATAGGACGGAATTGGCAGACTCTGCTAGAGAGATATTTCGGACAGAGATCCCAGTAAGAAGATAAGTGTAGTCTTCGAAGGAATTCACGGAGAAAAATCAGAAGGACATCTGAGAATCAATGAAACTTTGGATGATCTTGTCCAAAAAAAGTTTACGGGGTTCAATATCGAGACCATGTGGATATTTGGTGGAGAAGATGCTCAGAATTCAATGCTACTAAGGGTCTCAACTAAACTTGACACATAATCGCCAACCGAACAGGCTCCAAAGCAGGTTACGATGAAGGGGACTCGAAAAGAGGCTGGAAAAAGCACGAAAGAAGCTCCACCAAGCACATCCATAAAACTCTTCCGCTCAAGTAGTAGTACACCACCACAATTCGACCAGCTGAGAAAGAAACCAAAACAAGAAGGAGTACCTTTCAAAGATGCCCTCACTTCAGTTAAGGTTGCCGTGGTAGACAAGGGGTTCCCAGAGACCGAATTGAATCCGGAAAGGCCAATCGGAGTCCAGGAATCAATCTATGAGGCCCAATCTTCCTTGAGGGACCACAAGTGCGCATAAACCAGGTTACCTGATTATGACGTGTGTAGATCGCACTAAATATACATATCTGCAGCTACTGTAGGTGCCAGATTGAGACTTCAGAGAAAACTAATTCAGGGACCTGATGGGTTGGCAGATCAGGGCAAAATGGAATGAAAAATATACTTGGATAAAAACCACCAAATTATACCGGGTGACAATGGTACTAGGGCCATGCCTATATTTACTTCACTTATCAACCGATTTGAAAGAAATTTTGTTCATAAATATGAGACACAATTTCGGATTGACTGACATATGAAAACAGAATGACTGACTTCTGGTTTCGCCAGAATAGCCACCAACTTCGATTTTTCAAATGAAACACCAGGTATGTTTGATGTTTTTCGGATTCTACGGCTCAAATTACATACGACAGTGTTGCAAAATTTCCATTTTACAATTGAAAAAATCATTTCTCAATTTTTTTTTCAGCCTAGGAGACCTTGATCAGGTTAAAATATATACTAATTTACATCAGTAACTCATAGTAATAGTAATTTCATCAATAAAATCAATAACAAATCCTACAGCAGGAATTGAAATTTTCTAAACGCATTTTCAACGAAAAAATCGTTTTTTTCAAATGGTACCTACCGAAGGCCATCTTGTCATTCGATAGAGAATTTAATTACCAATTCAACGATATACATTATGTACCACTTTCTTTTTGTTCAAAACTAAAAACGATCAATTGTTGAATTTGTACAATATTTTATACGATGCCTACAATAATGAGTTATCCGTTTAGGTTTGATGAAATAAAAGGTAGCCGTGGAATCATGGAAACCAGTAGGTGATTAATGTCATCTCAAAAGTTGAATACCAATTTTACTTGTCATCTCGTTTCGTTTGTAAACATTTTTTTCGAAATGGAAAATAATCGTTATTTTCGAAACGAACAAATCGATTTGATATTGATATACAGAGAATGTCAGAAAAACGCTGTCCTGCCATTCGATAGAGAATTCAATTACCAATTCAACGATATACATTATGTAACACTTTCCTTTTGTTCAAAACGTAGAGAGCCATCTAACAAAATGAAATCAATCTGCAAAAATTGGTAGGTAACATGACATCTACATTCTTTCAAAAGTTACTTCAGAATGGTAACAATGAATTATCAAAAATAATCGACCTGACAATATGAAATGACATAACCCATTACAGAAAAGATAACTCCAATAAAATCAAACTGTTTGAATAAATCTAGCGACTGAAACAGTGAAACATTCAATGTACAAATTATTACTCACAATACCATTATCCTGTTTTCAATAGAAGAGTTTCACAACCATCGAAAAGTCATTTTATTTGTTAATGACCAATGATATGTTCGAAGTATGGCTTGTTGTCCCTAACACATAGACTAGTTTTATTTATTGTACACCTCATCACATTTATCAGTTCGTGAGCAGGAATTTCCTGAAATGCGCGCTCAACTGTATCTCTCAAGTCCTCCAAAGAAGTTGGTCTCCTCGAGTATACTTTGAATTTTATGTGACCCTATAAATAAAAATCAATAGGGGTTGAATCGGGCGATCTGGCTGGCCATCTGATTGGACCATTTGTTCCAATCCATCTCTGCCCATAGGTATCACTAAGATATTGCCGAATAATATTAGCATTATGTGGTCCTGCACCATCCTGCTGAAAAAACATATTTTACCTCATGTTTTCAGGTAAAACGTTGATATCATTTTGAATATCGTTCTCTAAGAATTGCAGATATCTTTGGCCCGTCAAAGACCCGTCGAAAAGAATTGGTCCGATGATTCGTGTCCCTATGATTCCTACCCAGACGTTGAATTCAAATCATTCTTGGAAATTACCTTCTCTCAACAACCTAGGATTTTCTTGAGCTCAATACCTTGTATTATTCCTATTGAACATACCATTATTCGTAAACCTAGACTCGTCTGTAAACAGTATCATCGAGACAAAACCATTATTCAAATCACGATGACGCAAAGCCAATAACAATAAGTTAGTCTCCGTTCTGGGTCATTTTCATATAGATGCTGATGCAAACTGTATTTATAGGAGCGATATTAATATTTTTTCAATTCTTTTCTGGCACTTTCTCGGCTGATCCCACATTCAATTTCCAATTCTCGCATTGAGGCAAATGGAGAAAATTGAACATATGCTGAAACATAAGTTTCCGCTTCTTTACTGACGATGAAGTGAATGTGGTTTTGATCAGCTGGTTCTTTCCTTAGCATGATTTCCAATTTCCTGAAATAGGTCCCCGATAGGTGCCGTCTTAACGGATAACGAACAGCGTACAGCATACTAGCATTGACAGCATTCTTCTGACATTATCTGTATATCAATATCATATAGATTTGTTCGTTATAAGAATAACGATTATTATTTTCCATTTCACAAAAACTTTTTACAAACGAAACGAGATGACGAGTAAAATTGGTATTTCACTTTTGACATGACATTAATCACCTACTGTTTTCCATCATTCCACGGCTACCATTCATTTCATCAAACCTAAACGGATAACTCATTGGAATTTGTAGGCATCGTATAAAATATTTTACAAATTCAATAATTGATCGTTTTTAGTTATGAACAAAAAGAAAGTGGTACATAATGTATATCGTTGAATTGGTGAATTAGTATAAATTTTAACCTGATCAAGGCCTCCTGGGTTGAAAAAAAATTGAGGAATATTTTTTTTCAATTGTAAAATGAAAATTTGGCAACATTGTCGTATGTATTCGAGCCGTAGAATCCAAAAAACATCAAACATACAGGGTGTTCCATTTGAAAAATCGAAGTTGGTGGCTATTCTGGCGAAACCGGAAGTCAACCATTGTGTCTCATATTTTAGTACAAAATTTCATTCAAATCGGTCGATAACTGAAGGAGATATAGGCATGGCCCTAGTCACATTGTCACCCGGTATATATATATATATATATATATATATATATATATATATATATATATATATATATATATATATATATATATATATATATATATATATATATATATATATATATATATATATATATATATATATATATATATATATATATATATATATATATATATATATATATATATATATATATATATATATTTATATAAATATATATATATCAGTTTCACCCACATCCAAATGTTCTCGTCAAATCCTCACAACAGGCTCTACGCAATCGGTTCGGATTACAAGGTGAAGTAAAGCTCATTGGATATTCATGAAGCACCAATATTCCGCTACCGTGGAATATTTTCCCGAAACCAATCCTTTCAATACTTTCCAATATCTTTCAGTGACATGAGGAGCTACGAGAATATAATCTTATTAAGATCAGTTATGACAGGGGAATATAATATTCGGTTCGGAAGTTTCATGTTAGGGAAACTTCAACAGTGAATTTCTGTTACACAGCCATCGGCTACATACGTGTGGATTTTTCACGACATTCACATGTACCGCATGAAAATCTCTAGAACAACTGAAACGAATGAAAAACGTCATGTATCGCAGGAGATCGAGTGGAGATGACATTGGAGGACATGATTAGTATATATGGTTCGAAACTTTGAAGTACGTATTGGAAACTTTTTCAGTTCGGAAGACGAAATGGCTGCATCCGCTGGAGCGATGAAATGCCCGTACAAAAGAGAATTGCATGCAGGCTTATTGATCACACGTTTCATTTCGAATGTTTGTTTCAAGCGGTCGAAATGTATCCCAATGGTGATTTCAACCTGTTCTTCGAGACTGGGTATGAATTGTTCAATGATTTTCGTAACTGTATATTTTGTAGATCTCTTGACAAACTCGATTGTGTTTCAAATGCACCTAATAGAATAGCTCATACCAAAAACAAAATTAGTAGGATAGAAGTCGATTACTTAGTAACGAAAAACAAATAATAATAAAAATAACCACCCAGGCAAACGAAGGGACTACCAACCAAGCGATTGTAATTATCATTTACCCTCAACATGTATATTCAAATATATAAATATTTGACTTTCCGTCGTTGCCTCTCATGGTGTTCGAGCCGAAAAAGCTCATTTATAATCAGTTATACTCGGCTGACCGCCATTTTCGTAGGGTTATATCTCACTCAGAACATAAATGTGAAATAATAAAAAAAAAACAAAGACAAGCTTTTATTCAAATGCGCTGAAGAGTAAAAAATAATTGCTTTGGATGCGTGACGTAGGTTATTTCGTGAGTTACGGATTCAAGAGGTTGTTGCCAAAATTTTCAGTTCGAATACAAAAGCGACAAGTTTTTGAATCTGTACTCACGAAATAACCAAGTCAAACATCCAAAACAATTATTTTTGTACTTTTTAGCGCATTTGAATAGAAGCTTGTCATTAAAAAGTTTTTTTTTTAATATATTTCGTGCTTTTTAGTAAGTACGCATTAATCTATGAATTTTTGTTGAAGCATCGTCATTATGAGGCCTTTTTTCTGTGAGTTCTGAGCTATCTAGTTCTCCAATGAAGAGACCATCTAAAGAATAACTCTTCCGCCATCCTGTAGCGGCTATCTTCAATTTATGAATTGTGACAGAAATCAATAGTCTTCGACTAAATTCATTAGCTCCGACTTCAAAAACCCCAACATACCAATTTTGAATAGCCACGGTCCATATCACAAAACTTGTCCACCATATTGGAGCCGCCATCTGGAATTCATTGATTTTGAAAATGAATTAATGATCTCTGACCGCGAAAACCTCCACATACTAATTTTGAATGGAATCGGACCATAATCAGAGATCGTCCGCCATCTTGGAGCTGCCATTTCGATTGCATGAATTTACAGAAAAAAAAAACATCATTTTCAACCCCGGAAACCCCCACGTATCAATTTTGAATAGAATAGAACCATAATTACAAAACTCGTCCGTTATCTTGGAGCCGCCATCTTAAATTTGTGAATTTCGATAAAAAAATCCATAATCTCCGACCCCGAAAATCCCCACATACCAATTTTGAATCGAATCGGATCATAAACACAAATCCTTTTCGCCATCTTAAAGCCGTCATTTTGTTTTTTCTCTAACAAAAATTCCATAATGCATTGTCACGGGAACTATGAACACCTTCCAAATTTCACGTTAATCAGACAACTAGAAGTGGGTCAAATTTAACTTGCAAGATTTGATTACAGACACGGGACAGGTGAAAGTAAATAAAAGCTTGTAATAAATAATAGTTTAAAAACTAAAGAACACGCTTTGATAGAAAACTAAACTAAAAAGTAGAACATAATTTCAAATGAGTTTGAAATGAGAATACAGTGATTAACAACAAATTTATTTCATCGTAAAGAAGTGTGGGGTACTTGATGTCAATTGTTGTTAATATTTCATGTAATGTAATGTCATCAGGACAGCTTGTGAAAATGTCCTAAGACACCGATGGCTGGTCAGGTTGACGAGAGTCTTATCGATATCTGAAGTAAGCAACGTCGGGCGTGGTTAGTACTTGAATGGGTGACCACTGGACAAGGAAGTTCCACGTTAAATGTCCTAACAAACTGTAGCGTAATTATTTAATATTCCACTTGTGTCTGGCCGAATGACGAAATGTCCAAGCCAAAAAAAAAAAAAAAAAAAAAAACAACAAATTTATTTCATCGTTAAAGAGCGTGGGGTGCTTGATGTCAATTGTTGTTAATATTTCATATACAGATATTGGTAAAAGTAGAATCATTATGTAAATATCTTAAAAATCACGCCACGCTTTTTTACGATGAAATAAATTTGTTGTCAATCACTGTATTCTTATTTCAAACTCATTTAAAATTATTTTCTACTTTTAAGTTTAGTTTTCTATTGAAGCGCGTTCTTTAGTTTTTAAACAATTATTTATTTTCAACTTCTTAGTTTTGTTTTCTATTGAAGCGTGTTTTTTAGTTTTTCAAACTATTATTATTATTATTTAATTTTTTTAACTATTTGTCTCCAATTTTGAATAGAATCGGACCCTAATCGCTAAACTCGTCCGTCAGTTTGGAGCCTCCATCTTGAATGCTTCAATTTTGACCAAATATTTATAATCTCCGACCTCAAAAACCCCCACATAACAATTTTGAATAGAATCGGACCCTAATCACAAAACTCGTCCGCCGTTTTGGAGCCGCCATCTTGAATTTTTCAATTTTTTCAAAAATATCATAATATTGGAGCCCAAAAACCCCCACATACCAATTTTGAATAGAATAAGACCATAATCACAAAACTCGTCTTCCATTTTGGACCCGCCATCTTGAATTTTTCAGTTTTGACAAAAGAATCATAATCTCTGACCACGAAAACGCTCAGATACCAATTTTGAAGCGAATCGGACCATAATCACAAAACTCGTACGCCATATTGGAGCCGCCAATTTGTTTTTTTCTCAAACAAAAATTTCTTAATGCATTGTCACCGGAATTATGTACACCTGCCAAATTTCAAATCATTCGTACGTCTGGAAGTGGATCACAATGGCGCCCAAAGGAGTTGGTTACAAATATACGGTTACAAACAAAGCGTGTAAAAAGGAGGGCCAAGTTCGGTAGAAACGTAGTTAGGGATTCTCAGCGTCACGTCGCCGAGAAAAGAGTTGAGATCTGAACGAGTGCCAAGTTCCGTGAATCGCCTATAGGAATGTACAACATTCCTCAATTGATTCAAGAGGAAATTTGTTAAGTTCTTTGGTAATGAACTTGGCAAGTTTTAAGATAGGCCAATCATTAGAGAATTTTTGGTGACCAAAATAGTACCAGGAATCCGACTGTCCGGTCATACGGAAGATGATCCGTAGTTATATCCTGTAATAGGCTAAGAGCTGGCTACTGAAAACCTGGACAATCGAGTGACAGAGGATTATTCTAAAAATGTTAGCACTCACAACAAACATAATAGTCTAACCGACAAGTTGAAAATGGTCTAAAATAGAGATTCTGAAAGAGGAGAAAATTTCCAATTGAAAACTCCCAGCTCCTGGAACTCTATCTCCATTATTCATTATTTTAATTTAACGCTGAAAATGGGTCTCCGCGCGACATTTTTAGGTTTCCCCGCGGCGTCAAAAGCGAGTACGACACATTTATTGATTCATTTGAGGTATTATATATTTTTTTTTTATTTGAAAAAATTATGGTGTATTCTGAACACTATAAATGATTTATTCCCGTTGGAAAGTTTACTTAAAGTTGATTTTTCAACAAGTTAAACGATTGTTAACTACCAAAATTTTCTCGAACTTCTGTTTTAATTGTAAATGAAAAAAAATGTTTAAATAATTGTCGTAAATTTTTTTCGCTTCGTAGAGCCTTTCTTATATACATAATCAACAAGATCACGCCATAAAAGTTGAAAAAATATTAATACTTTGTTTATAATAATTTTTGTACTTGAACAAAAACAAAAAAATCCAAGTAATGTTGTAAAAAAATTTTTTTTTTTCTGAATCATCATATTATCGTTTTTTATCAATACAAGATATAAATTGATTTGAAAAAAAATCCCGCCATTTGTTGATAAATTTTTTATAAACAAATTGATTATTTCAATATTTTTGAAATTTTTTTTTTCACAACTTCATTATATTACAAATATTATGATTAAAAAAAATCCTTAATAACAATTTTTTATTGTTTATAATAGTTTTTTTTATATTTCTATTGTTTAAATAATTAGTTGAGATTTTTTTTTTAAATCATAATTGACAGTCCTCTATAAAGTAACAAACAAAATTTTTTTCATCAACAATTCCATTGTTTATGAACTCACCAATTTGTTAGATTTTTTTTCTGAAACTTCTGAAATTTACAAAAATAACCATATATAACCAAGTATAGAAAAATATTTTTTAATTCCCAAAAAAAAAATTGGAATTTTTTTTTCCAATTTTTATATATGGTTTTTTTGTAAATTCCAGAAGTTTCAGAAAAAAAATCTAACAAAGTTAAAAAAAAATTTATAACAAATTGGTAAGTTGATAAACAATAGATTTGTTGATAAAAAAAATTTTTTTTGTTACTTCATAGAGGACTGTCAATTATGATTTTCAGAAAAAAAAAATTCTCAACTAATTATTTAAAAAAAAAAAAAAATTAAAAATTAAAAATTTTGGAAAAAAAATTTTTAAATCCTAATATTTTAATATAATGAATTGTAAAATTTTTTTTTTTAAATAATCAAAAATCAATTTTTTATAAAAAATTTATCAACAAATGGAGAATTTTTTTTTTTCAAATCAATTTATATCTTGTATTAATAAGAAAACGATAATATGATGATTATGAAAAAAAAAATTTTTTAACAACAATACTTGATTTTTTTGTTTTTGTTCAAGTACAAAAATTATTATAAACAAAGTATGAATATTTTTCTAACTTTTATGGCGTGATCTTG
This sequence comes from Gonioctena quinquepunctata, assembly GCA_018342105.1. Taxonomy (NCBI): domain Eukaryota; kingdom Metazoa; phylum Arthropoda; class Insecta; order Coleoptera; family Chrysomelidae; genus Gonioctena; species Gonioctena quinquepunctata. The sequence continues at coordinate 92,737 of JAFIRS010002812.1, read as the reverse complement.
TTAAGTATGTATATAAGAAAGGCTCTACGAAGCGAAAAATGTTTACGACAATTATTTAAAAAAAAAACATTTACAATTAAGACAGAAGTTCGAGAAAATTTTGATAGTTAACAATCGTTTAACTTAATGAAAAATTGACTTTAAGTAAAATTCCCAACGGGAATAAATTATTTATAGTGTTCAGAATACACCATAATTATTTCAAATTAAAAAAAATTAATTTAATATCTTAAATAAATTAATTAATGTGTCGTACTCGCTTTGACGCCGCGCGCGCAACCTAAAAATGTCGCGCAGAGACCCATTTTAAGCGTTAAATTAAATTTATAAATAATGGAGATAGAGTTCCGAGAGCTAGTAGTTTTCTATTGGAAACTATGTTTCAAGTTGGCCGAGCGGTCTAAGGCCCCAGATTCAAGTTCTGGTTCTCGACAGGTAGGAGTTCTGACAGTTTTTTTTTTCATTTTTCCCTTCGAAATTGGAAAGTGATTTGTTTTGGTTTTCTTTGATATTTCTTGGTAAATCGGTATTTATTTCCATTACTTTTATAACACAAAGCAACGATGACATTCACTAAATATAATGAATCACTGACAACAGTATTCAACAAACATCAAAGTATCAACAAATGCCATGCCCACTGTAAGAAGAAAAGTAGGAAGAAAATGCTAGGACCAACGAACTCATCTAAAAATCGGTTGTTCATTAAAATAAAAGAAATTTTTCGTGAAAAATTAAATCTTGTATGCACGCCGAGTGTAACTATATCCTAACGCCCATCGGGCAACATTCATCCATCAGGCCAGAGGCCCTCGGGCTGAACACACTTGGTGCATAAATAACTATTAGTGTCTGGCTAAATCTTCTTATAATGCCTTGGCACAAAACTTTTTTCTTTTTTCCATTACTATATACCTGTCGAGTAACAGCTTCAAACTACAACCAAAGTTTAATCATTTTTCTATTAGAAAAAACATTATTACCCCGTCTATTCCTGTTAGAAATACCTGGCATAAGACTTTCTATTTCTCGAAATCTTACACTATTACTAATGTATCATTCCAAAGAAGTAGAACCAATAATCATCTAATAAACAATAATTATTATTTCAAAGAAATTGTTTTAATTTATTTCAATATTTTACATAATACAATGAAATATTTTCTCATATATACCACAATGAAATTAATAAAAACGTATATATCTAGAAACATTTATATCTAGCTATCATATCTAGAGGGCATACAAAACATGTGAACAAATTCTGCCCAGGCACTAAATGTTTTTATTATTGTCTCTGTGAGGGCTAACATAATGAAAAACATTTCATTCTGATACTCGATTCGCCAGGTTTTCTGCAGCCTGCTCTTAGACATGAAAAATGATTTGTTTTGGAACGATAATTGGTTCCATAATAAATAATTGAAAGTTGAAAAAAAAAACTGTCAGTTGTGGGATTCGAGCCCCTACCTGTCGAAAACCAGAGCTTAGATCTCAAATTCAAATCATTTGTTTTATCTGTTATAGTACGTACAATCTCATTCTCTATTGCTTACAAATCATTCCATTCCTTGAAATATTCATTTCAAACGAAATCAAGGATTTCAGGTGGTGAAATGGGGATTTGGGGGGAGAGTGAGGGTAGTTGCACCATAGAGGTGTTTACCTGTCCCTAAGCGCCTCGTACGCTCCTCAGAAGGGCAGTGGAGGACGGCTTGCTGGTCTTGTTTATCCTATGTAAGTAATATATAATTTATACTGATTTATACAGTTTTCCGTCTCCTGCTTTTCGCTTACAAAAATAATAATAATGATAATTATTTATTTACCAAGAACACTTAGAGTAGGTTTCATCAAATACAGTTAGTACAAACTGACACGTTCATGTTTGAATGAGTTTGTTTGCTTTTTCATATAATATTGCATATATACTTGATTAACTGTCAATCATTTGTTATTTGTTATCTAATTCTAGGTTGGAAATGACAGTACCCTTAGTAGCTATTCATTGCATGAATTCTGCAAGATTATAATAGTATATTGAAGTATAAGTGGATAAAAAGGGCTTTAAAACACGCGCGATTTTTCGAGCACGACGGCGCAGCCGGAGTGCTCGAAATAGAGCAAGTGTTGTTAAGACCAGTTATCCACGAATACTTTACGTTATTTTTTTTTATTGGTGCACTTTGAAATCATATATACTGGTATTATTACTACAAAAAATAGAAATAAGAACTAATAATGCAAGAAGGTTGAATTCGTGATGTGACATCAGTATACCTTTCGTTGTCATGGAAATGAGAAAAACATTCATTTGCAATTTGTTACCAAAGATCAATATTTGTTGTCACCAGAGCTCAAAAATGAATGATTCTTATATCGATTTTTTGAATAGTGAGGCAGAATCGCGGTTAATACCGCGAAAATCCAGTGATATATATAAAAAAGAATATGAAAAGTTCATCAAATGGATGGAGGAGCACATATAAATGAACGAATTGTTAGTAATATTTTATCTGACGTTACAAGGTACTCCTGTCAGATCAATAATCAAAAATTTGTCATTTAGACTTCACGTTTCTCGATTTGTTGATGTTGTCATGGTTACCTTTAAAAAACGCGCGTTTTTTAAAGTTCGATTTAAACACGCTGAGGCGTGCTTTAAATGGGTAAAAAGGGGCACCAATAAAAAAAAAGCATTTTTCTACTAAGTATTCTTCTGATGCTTTTCGGAATGCTTGATATTATTTTAAACTCTTTATATTTTCCGGGAGTTTATTGAAAACTTCGGGACCTGCATAGTTTGGTGATTTTTTAAATTTATTGAGGTTGCATTTGGTGAGATGTAGCTTTTCAGCATTTTTAGTTTTATAATTATAATTATACGGAATTTAAGATTATAAGTTAATTTAAGGTAATTGGAAAGTATCTAATAATTTTTTGTATATATCGGAAAAAGTGCGTCAAAAAAACCGATTTCAGAGAATTATTGGTTACTCTTCGGCTGCTGCGGGACAAGTGATACACTCTGGGTGACGGTCTTTCTGTAAGGCTAGAAATTATTTTGTAGTGATGAGTCATAGCGTGCTGAGTACGATAACCACCACCTGGCAGGCATCAGTCCTGCACGTCATCAGCCCTCATATTTTCAAAATGTAAATAAAAATGATGAATAAAACTTGTCGCTGTATTAAGCTTGAAATTGTAATACGATCAAGTTCATTCATTGTAAAGTAGAAAAATAACAAAAAATTAAACCGACGAAAAAATCAACTGAAAAGCAAAAAATAAAATAAACCTCAGTCTAAATGATAATTGAGCTCCTAAACTAATGTGAGTACCTGATTTGGAGTCGGCGCCAAACAAACTAGCAATTGAATTAGGTGAAGCGTAAAATGATGGCAGCGAGATGCACGGCTGCGTTTTGATGACTTCTTTCATAGATAATGATCTTCGATAATTGTTTGTTTGGCGCCGACTCAAAATTAGTTACTCATATTAGTTTAGGAGCTCAATTATCATTTAGACTAAGAAGGTTCATTTAATTTTTTGCTTTTCGGTTGAATTTTTCGTCGGTTTAATTTTTTGTTAAAAAGTTTTTATTTTTCAATTTTCTGTTACTGAAATCTACTAATTACTACCCACTTAATTTTTGATTACTTCCAAAATACTTACCTAGCTTACTTCAACTATTAACTATTGAATAATATGATTTTCTATTTTAACTATTTATTGTTATATAATATGAATTAATTTTGAAAGTTCTGGTTAGTTGATTTCATCACTTTGTATATAATTCCATCCTTTCATAGAATGTAATCATTTTGACGGATGTAGGAGGGTCTGTCAATGTCAACTACATATATGTGCCAAAGTTCACAAGTGAAAAATCAATCATCCCCGATTTTTCTACCCATTTCATTCCAAATTGGAATATGATCAACTATGAGGTATACCCTTTCTAATTAAATAATAATAATAATAATAACGTTTATTGAACAAGGCTCACAAAAAAAAGTTTCTATGTCTACAATTTAACGTTGGAATATATTCGCGAGTGTCGAGCACTTATGAGGGATAAGCACTAGTCACTGTGTGCGATAAAAAAAATATATAAATGTAAATGTTTCAGTTTTATGATAATATTAGTATAAGGTACAAGCTATATAAAATATAAAATGGTACGAAAAGTAAAATGACAATATATATATATATTTACGTATACACAGTATAGGATATAAAATGGAAAATTAAGTTAAAAATATTGAACATAATCTAAAATATAAAAGTATGAAAGTTTGGGATATAAATAATTTGTTTTCAGTTATTTTTAGGGTCTATAATTTTTCTATTGTTGTTTTATTTTCTGATACGAATTTTTTTAGGAGTATTTTGAATTTTTTTGTAGAATATATATTTATAATTTCGAACGGAAGCGAGTTTATAATTTTGGGGCCTAAGTAGTTTAAACTTCTTTGTCCAACAGTTTTATTCATGTGTGGAACAGAAAAGGAGGTTTTTGATCTGGTGTCGTATCTGGAGTTGTGAGCGGTTTCTAGAGTGTATTTATTTTTGTATAGGCGGTTGGCAGCATTATAGAAATATATTTGTCTTGGATTAAAGAGCACAATTTCCTGGAGTAATTTTTCCGAAGAATATGTATGGGGTTTTCTTAGAATAATTTTGTAAAAACGCTTGGGTATATTTTCTAGAGGAAGTAGATGGGTTTTCAGTATTCCACCCCATGCAATTATTCCATAACTGAGGTGTGGTACTACCAAGGCATTATACAGGGTAATTTGGTCATTTTGATGGAGAAAATTTCTGGATTTATAGAATAAATAGATTAAGGATCGTAGTTTTTTCATGATATATTCTATATGGGTATCCCAATTTAAGTGGCTGTCAATATGAATACCTAAGTATTTTACGCTCGTGGCTGAGTTCATTTCGATAGTTTTGTGATTGTCCACGATTTGCAGTTTTTTAAAATGTGGTAAGTTTTTTTCATATGAGCTGAAAGGTATAAAGAACATTTTTTCAAAATTTATGGTGAGTAATTGATTTTTGAACCATTTTTCAATTTGAAGAAAATCTTTTTCAACTTAATTTTAATCTTGTCCCAATCCACATCATTAAAATATATGACCGTAATTTCTCCAGCTGTTTCCAGACGAAAAAGGTTATTCACGTATAGTATGAATAGCAAGGGACCCAGAACGGTTCCCTGAGGTACACCGTATTTTAAAGTTCCTGGAGTGCTGAAGGTTCCATATATGTTGACGATTTGTATTCGGTTTTCTAGATAGTTCCGTAATAGATCTAGTTGTAAGCCCCGTACTCCAATATCCTCTAAGGATTTGATTAGAAACGAAAAAGTCACTGTATCGAAAGCCTTCGCTAGGTCTAGAAATACAGCTAGCGATGTTTTCTGGTCATCCAGGTCACAATAGATTTTTTCCATCAGTCGTAAAGGATCAGATCAGATCAGAAGGATCATCCAAATCGGAAAATCCACTACAAAGTTATGCCCGATAGAATCGGTTAACGGACCAAAATTCAGAGGGTGAACAATCGATATCCTTCATTTTGCTACCCTTAGGGATGGATTTTGTTGTTCAAATTGAAATAGAACCAACTTCGAAGTACACCCTATTCAATGGAGAGAGAATCATCGAAATCGAACCGCTGTGTGAAAAGTTGTGCGTGATCATACATAAAAAAAAAATATACGCGTCGAATAGAGAACCTCCACCTTTTTGGTTTCGTCGGTTAAAAATGATAGGCGATTCTGGTGAACACAAGTACCTGACTGGTGAATCGAAAGATGTGCAGTATATGAGTTGAAATAAATTTTACGAAATTTAATTTTGCGGCCGATACCCATAGCAACTGCCGCCAAACCAAACGTCAATTCCAAACTTGACATTTCTAGAATACGACAATGACAAGGATTATTTTCGATCGATTACACCATTAATTTTAAAATTAACAACAAATACATACTTAAATAATTTTTCAGGTATTAAAATGGAAAGAGCCGAGTTTACAATACTTTTTAGCTCTGGAGGAGCGCATGATACTAACATATCACTATCAATATCAGACATATTTGCGTTTTGTCAAGAACTGTCAAAATATTTTGTATGTAATCAAACATATCATTTCCATTGCAACGCTGCGATTTTGTTAATTAAATTGAATTGCTGTTGATTTTAAAGCAATAATATATTCATTTGCAATTATCTGGATTATCTGGCCGCGAAACTTTTTAGCGACCTCAAGATTATCCTGCATCGACCGCAAGCAGCCTCGGCGATAACTGTTTTTTTGGCACGCTAAAAAGATATTTCGCGGCCTTGGTATACAAAAAACTATTATAGTGATCTGGAAAAAATTTACGGCAACATACGATTTCCAATGTGCACAAAATATAACAAATATGCGCGAGGAGAATCAATTAGTGAACTGGACCACTCTTGAATAGGGATTTCCCATACCATTTTTTTATTAATTGAAATCAAAGATCCACTCAAAATTCTATCAAAAATACATTTTTTACTGTTTTTTCGGAGTTTCTAAGAACTTATTGATCCTAACAAGTCAGTTATGTTTAAAGTACCACCCTGTGATGACGTAGAATGGGTATGACCAATCAGATTCGAAGACAGGTTGAAAATAAAAACGGCAAAGTCGCTAAGTTTCAATTGATAAATGTATCTGTCAAAAAATATTTTTTGGCTAATGTTTGAAAAATCTTAATTCACTTTTTGTGCGCGTGCCATTCGGAAGTGAGTAAATTGGAGGAATCATACGTGGAAGCTGCATCAGAAAACTTACCAAAGGTTGACAGTAATATGGTGACAATTTGAAATTTTTGAGTGCACAATGTGAAAACGAAACGGTATATTCAATTTTCAGTGTTTTGTTCATTTTCATCAATATTTTCTATTCCTTATTAGGGCATGTCGAATGACCTATGGAGATAGGGCTATATCTTATGTTCAACTGAAACGCGATGGTTTCAGAGTAGAAGTCAAAGGAAAATCACCCCCGAGCATAAAATAAATAAGAAAGCCTACAATGTGTGTTCTGTAGTTATTGAGTATTTCATGTCGTGAAGCATGTGTTGCTGATAGTATCGACATTTTTTGTGAAACCGTCCTGGTACTTCGTCATTGGTGATATTTGCTTTTAAACCCCAACCATTGCTGATTTTTGAGTTTTATGCACTGTACCATCTTCATGACACAGTGACATTTCAATTGAAATGGATTCAGAAAGTTTTCGACGATATTCCATAACTGTGCAGAACCTCTTTTCATTGCATGTTCTTCTAGGTCCACTGACACATAATTTTCTTTTTTCGTTAACCTGTAGTGTCCATTGTATGAGATATAATTGTAGTTCTCATATCGTGACCTGCCTTCCATCGCTGATGGGCAGAAATAGAATTTGTAAATTGTTAATATCTGTCCTTCATCAGCATCATTTATTTATTTATTTATTTATTACAACTTTGGGAGATACATATGCGTTGGAAACCCAAAAATAGTATTCGATGGTTCACTATTCTATAAAACCATGAATTAATTACTAAAATTATGGATTGACGAGCTTTTTAAGACATTCTAAATTATGGAGCTACTTAAAAAATGAACAAAAATACGTGTTTACCCAATATTAATAGGCAGACATAATATAGGTGGAATAGGTTATGTTAAGGAGGATGAGAAAATGTTTTTCACTTTTTGTCCAAACGAAAGTGAGGATAAGCAATAGATATGAAGGTTGTTGCAGTATTTGTTGGAATTGACACTTCTCATTCTGATGATTGGAGAGTTACAGCCAAAATTAGTGATTCTATAATCAATATTCAAAAAAAACTAGTTTCGAGTGTTTCTAGCAAGGATGTGTATAGAGATAAGGGATAATAATGTAGGGGAGTCATAGTGATTCATAAGGACTTTAAACATAAAAACTAGGTCAGTAATTAATCTGCGTTTTTCGAGCTCTAAGATACCGAACAACTACAGGTACAGATTATAAATATGATGTGTTCCATTAATTTTGAGATTGAGGAATCTTACAAATTTATTCTGGACTTCCAATCTGATTTTATATATATCATATCTGGGATTACAGATTACACTTGCAAAATTTAATCTGCTGTGAACGAATGCAAAGTGATGTAGCAGATTTGAATTTTTTGCGAATAAGAATGAGGAAACATAGCATTTTGTTGCATTTACTTATGATATGGTCACAGTATTTAACAAAGGTCATCTTGGAGTCTAAGAAGAGCCCTAAATCTTTTATTTCGTATACTCTATTCGATATCTCATAATTGAATTCAAACTTCTATACGTTTCTTGTGAAAGTAATTGGGGAGCATTTGTTCAAATTCAAGAATAGTCTATTTTGTTGGCAATACTGGGAGAACCGCTTCAGATCAGAGTATAGCTTGGCGCAATCATCCCATGATTTAATTCTGGATAAACTTTTCAAATCGTCAGCGTAAGGTACAAATTTGCTATTTTCAAAGCATTCCTTAATATCATCAATAAAAATTGAAAATATAGCAGAGTGCCTAAGTGTGAACTTTGAGGCACTTCCGAAGTAGCAGCGAACGCTCTGGATTGATGCCCGTTGATATTAACGATCTGTGATCTATTGAAAACGTAGGAAGCGAACCAACGCAGGAGATCTCCTTTGACCTCCACTTCGGCAAGCTTCAGCAACAATATATTGTGATCCATCTTATCAAACGCTTTGCTGAAGTCCGTGTAGATGAAATCTACCTAACCCGCTCGTCCATCTGATTATGTATATACTGGGTATAAATGACCACATTAGTTTCGATTAAGGTTAGAGTCTGTAACAAAAAAATGTTCAGCTCCCGAGGCTTCCACATCTCAACGCAGAAACGAAAAATGAGTAAACCCCTGAGTCCCAATCCTTCCAGTGATACATCCGACGATGACGAATCAATTCAATCAGATCACCTTGATTTATCAGAGACTGACAAAGAAACTGTAAACAATACAACTGTAGTGGAAGGCGACTATGTTATTGTTACCTATGACAACCTGTATTACCCTGGCCAAGTCATTGAAATAAATGCAGTTGCTAATGATGAACATATCAAAGTCAGTTGCATGCAGTAAAGTAGCGTCGTGGGAAACGTTTGGAAACGGCCTAACTCCGGTGATGAACTAGGGTACAAAGAAGAGGATATTTCAAAAATGATTCACCCATCTTCAAAAATAAATAATGAGTTCGGTTTCGAAGTGCTTGTAATGGAAAACTTGAATGAGTATTACCAATAGAACATTTCAGATTTTTTGTATTTTTCTCAATAAAAATGTAATGCAATACAATACAATACGATTCCGATATTTCTAAAACTATTGTATATTTTTCAGCACAGTTTCCACCACTTTTCATTGCTATGTTGACGATATGTTCCATTCACTCAGCGTGTACATTGTACTAAAATAAATGGTGTGTCCACTTGTACCCCAAATTTCTGGGTAAATGGGTCCACCTACACCAAGGAATAAAAATTAATAAAAAAATTATAAAAAAAAATTCCAGATGAGTGAGCTCGGGGTAGGTAGTAGTTCATTGATAGACCAACAATATCCTAAAATATTAAAATCATTTTGTAGATAGAAGCATTTAAGTGAACCAAAACACTTCAAAAGTTGTAAAACTAGGTCCCATTCACCCATGTTGAAGAGTAAAATACTGTGGTGGAGGAGTGTGGAAAAAGGATATATAGGCATAGAATTGCATGATATAATGACAATTAAATGTGATGGTATAGCAACCGTTAACTTTTAAAGGGAAAACATTGAGAAGAAATAAACACAAAATATATTAATATTATTGTCTTTTTGGTGGATACATGAGATTGATGGCAACATGTTCTGCTACCTCAATATTTCATTCAATGTTGGTTCTACTGGTGCAATAAACATATAATTAATGATAAATTAACAATCCAGAGTGAAACGTTTTAACATCTCGAGTTAAATTAGAGTATTTCGAGAAAAATCTCATGCAGCTTCAATGGAATTCTGTTTTTTCGAAACGATTTCTTTCCATTTATCTAGAAGTGTTTTTAACGAATCAAACAGGTCGTTTCAGAGATGAATAGGCATGCCAGAGGTAGAATTCCTTGTGTTTTGAAGAGAGTTCTACAGGAATCTCTGACTCCAGCTTGACAAATATATCTGAGAGCTCTCTTTTGGAGTGTGGAAACAGGTTTAATAATATTTTCTGAGCCTGTACCCCAGTAACATATACCATAACGTAAGTGGGATTCACATAGTGCAAAAAAGCCGTTTCTAGCTGAATTGAGGTCAAGAGAACTAGAGATGGTTCTAATGGCATAGCAGTTTGATGATAACTTTTTGCACAAATAATTGATGTGATTATCAAATTTCAAATGTTTGTCAATATGTAGACCTGAAAATTTGTTCACTTGTTTGGACTCAATAATTTGGTTATCGAGGAAAATGGGCTCTATGTTGCATTTGGAAGTTAAAATGTTAGTTTTGGAGACATTAAATGTTAATAGGTTTGCATCACACCAACTTCTTTCGGATCATGTTCAATATTGTTCTGCAGTGTATTTAGTTTCCTGTTATGCCAAAGAATGGACGTGTCATCTGCGAATATTGTGAACTTTCCAACAATAGATATATTTGCCAAATCGTTGACATACAGTAAAAAGAGCAATGGGCCGAGAACAGACCCTTATGGCACTCTGCAGGTGATTTCCATTCCATTCCATTCCATTGAAAGTTACCTTTGGCGTTCGACCTGATGAATACGATTCAAACCACACTGATATGTTCCCTCTAAAACCATACAATCCAAGTGTTTTTAACAAAATGTTATGGTTTACGCAGTCGAATGCCTTCGACAAATCACAGAACACTGTTGCATTATTCATCTGGAGATAGAGGTCATCCAGAAGAGAAAAAATTGCATCATTAGTGCTTTTTGTAGCTCTAAATCCAAACTGTTTGGGATGCAGAATATTATTTTTTTCGAGAAAGCTCAGAATTCTTTTTTTCATTAGTGTTTCAATAATTTTTGCTGATGTGGGAAGTAGAGAAATGGGTCTGAAGTTTGTTGGAATATCAGGATCACCACCTTGGAATAATGGTATGACTGTAGCAATTTTCAAACAAGACGGAAAAATACCATTTAATATAGTTTTGTTAATAGTTTCTGCCAAAATATCCAGTACATTATCCGGTAATTGGGAAATATTTTCAATGAAATATCCCATGGTGAGGAATTCTTATTTTTAATTTCGGCTAAAATTTCTTGTATTCCATTTGCAGAAGTTGGTAAGTAACTAAATGAATTTGATATAGCAATATGATTGAGATAAGTTGTAGGATTTGTTTCCCGCGGTATATTGTCAGTTAGATCACCAGCCATAGAGCAGTAAAAAGTATTCAGTTCTCCAGAGAATAGACTGCTTCTGATCGGAACAGATTTTGTTTTTCCTCTGATTTCATTAACAATCTTCCAAAATTCCTTTCACATTCTTCGCGTTGGTCAATCGTTCACTAAAACGCCTTTTTTGGCAACTTTAATTATACTCCTATAAGTTTTTTGTAACAATTGAAGTGATTAATGAAGAAAGCATTGTCCATGAAATATTTTTGGATGTAATGGAGACATCTCATTTTTGAATTATAAATAGAAACTCAATAAGAGGTGAATATTTATCAGAACATATCTTCTCGTCATATGTACATAAAACAAGTGTTCCTAACCAAAAAAATAACGGCTAATATCTGACATTTGTTATATGTAATAGCAGCTCATGTTTTATTCTAAACTTCACGCAAGCAGAACAGCAGTAACCAATGTTCGGACAGTTTCGTACACCTTCAGAATTGTATGAGCAAGGTCAATTATGGTCTACCTAGACTCTTGTACTTCTTAGTTTCAATCACACTTCAGAGTTGCGAACGTAAGCCCATAACGATTGAAAACAAATAATTTCTTGCGAATTCTAAAAGGTATACGAAGGCAGAAACAATATAAATTTTAAAGTGGTATTTTGGAGGTCACTCGATTTAAGAGACAATAAAAAAAAGTATTTGAAAATAGGCCAAATTTCAGTTTGATTGGTCAAACGTTCGGCAGTTATCGTGGAAGATTACAGACACCCACATAGACGGATAATTCCTTCGATATCTGGATTTTTTTCAGCACGATTAAATTACTTGCCCAATTGAGAGAACCGATCAAGTAACATTGTTGAACCACGTGAAAAGCTCATTAATGAAGAGCGTCAAAATAGAGGAACAGATGTGTGGGTCGCTGTTGAAGCTAATGAACCGTGAACGAGCTGACAAATTGCTGACCAAATTAATATGAACAACAGAATTGTTCGGAATATTTTGAAAAGGAATGGATATCATTGTTATAAAGTACAAACAACGAAGGAAATTTTTCTCGATGACCACATTAGACGGATGAAATTTTGTGAAACCATGATGGAAAAACAAAATGGGAATATTTTTTAACGTGTTATTTACAGCCGATTCATCGTTTTCTTTACAAACTACGTTTCCTAATCGTGTAATATATATCCGTGGTACGATCATATGGCCTCCGATCCCAGATTTATCACCGAATGATTTCTTTATTTGGGGTATCTGAAAGAATCCACGTATCGACACGAATTTGAGAAAACTACAGATCTTGATGAATTGAGGTGGGAAATTATCCAGCTGTGTACCCATAGATATGAGATTATATTTGCTTCACAGATTTGGCTATTGTTTAAATTTGTAAAATTTTTAGTTTATTTTGCAGAAGTTTACGTTGTTTTTCAATTTGTAGAACGTATTTTATTTCCAAAGCCGTTATGGCAAGAAGGAACCACATCACGCATTTCCAGAAGAGAAATTATTTGCTACATTTATTGTAGCAAATAATTTCTCGCAGGCAATGGGATCGTAAATAAAATTATTTTCCTGATGAGCCAGACGCACACCTTTCCGCTCACATTTTGATACTGACGTAAGTAGAGACAATCGCAGACACTCTAGTTAGCTAGAAATGGGAAGAAACCAATGTAGAGCGGTCTAGTTGAATACTTGATTATCCATCGCGTATATCTGTTATATTTTGTGCTGGTCGACTGGCTACAGTAGCAATCGTTCAACCCCCTTGTGAATCCTATATTCCATTTATCAGTATGTATAGATTATGTTGAATACGTTCATGTTACTCTGAATGCCGGAATTCAACCTTCAACCGCAGTTGAACGACAACTGAATCATTTGTTTGAAGGTTGTAGACGATGTGGTAACTAGATTACTATCGTTTTGGACGTCCATCGTCTTAATGTATTTGAAAGGTTTTCACGACGTTTCGAATGCTTGTATCTGCAATCGTCTTCAGGTGAATACTGACAAGTTTAGGTGCTACTTACCAATTTATAGGACTGTCGGCGCAATGATGCGTGCGATTCCGCCATGTGCAGCGGTGCGTGTAATTTCGCGCGGTGTGGTGGTGCGTGAAGTTTCGTGCCTCTGCAGCCCGCCAGAAAGAGCAATCAGGGGTTTCCATACGTTCTTGATCTCAACGCTTGGTTGACTAAAGGCGTTATTGGCTTCGATGTAGGCGGCCTCTTTGAACTTTCGTTTGAACCAATGCTCCTCTCTATGTAGAACACTTGCGTCGTCCCACAGAACGATGGTGCTCATTGTTGAGAGAATAGGCAATGAAATTCGCACCTCCGTCTACAGGAAGAAGACACATACAGGGCAGTACCTCAGTTACAGCTCCAACCATCCGAGTTCGACGAAGAGAGGGATCGTGAGAACATTGGTGGAGAGAGCGACGCACATATGCAACGACGCGGAGTCACTAGATGCCGAATTAAACCACATCAGAGAGGACCTACACCGGAATCGATATCCCAAGAAACTCCTAGAAGAAGTATTGAAACAACTCCGGAGAACGAAGACATCTGAAGAGCAACAACAAAGCACAGTGATCTGCCTTCCGTATATCAGAGGTGTCTCCGAGAAGATCAGAAGGATCGGAAACAAGTTCAACATCAAGAGCTGCTTTCAATCCGGCAGTACTTTACGGAGTTTCCTGACCAAGACCAAACCTGACAACAAAAATGAAATAAGTAAGAATTGCATTTATGAAGTTCCATGTGAATGCGGAGATTCCTACATTGGAGAGACAAAGAGACCGTTATCGGACTGAGCACCATCGAGTTCTATGGGACGACGCAAGTGTTCTACATAGAGAGGAGCATTGGTTCAAACGAAAGTTCAAAGAGGCCGCCTACATCGAAGCCAATAACGCCTTTAGTCAACCAAGCGTTGAGATCAAGAACGTATGGAAACCCCTGATTGCTCTTTCTGGCGGGCTGCAGAGGCACGAAACTTCACGCACCACCACACCGCGCGAAATTACACGCACCGCTGCACATGGCGAAATTGCACGCATCATTGCGCCGACAGTCCTATAAATTGGTAAGTAGCACCTAAACTTGTCAGTATTCACCTGAAGACGATTGCAGATACAAGCATTCGAAACGTCGTGAAAACCTTTTAAATACATTAAGACGATGGACGTCCGAAACGATAGTAATCTAACTGAATCATTAGCGTACAACGTGGTTATTCAACTCTCGAATGGTTAATATTCAATATTCCTCACGGAATATCATCATTCTATTATTCATAAAATTGATATCAATCAGCAAATTCGATATTCATAAAGTAACTAGAATTCCGCTAGCGTGGAAATATATTTCAAGAGCTTATCCTTTCAATACCATTTAATGGCAAGAGTAGGTAACTTTATAGTCAAATCTCATTATTATCAGTTTCGGTGGAATATTCAAAGTGAAAATCCAATTTCAATCGATGTCGCTGCTATATTTCCTGGATTTTCAGCAAGAGACTTCAACGTAAGTAGGCACTTTTAATTTACTAGGAAAGCTATTAAAATTTAGGGCTCGCCGCCGCCTTAAGCGGCTAGAGATCCAGTGAAGAGAGAATATGATCCCTTTCGGAAAGAGGGATCGATCTATCGTTATCCTTCTGCTCGTATAGGTCGAAATACAGTGACGTTCGCGAAAGTAGGAAGAGAGATTTGGCGGAGGTATTTTCAGTTCTTTGTCAGCACCGACTGAAGCCAATTAATTTAAATTGGGGAAAGAACTGTGCGGTAGTAAAATACTCCAGAATTGATGAGATTGTTCCCGGAATATTTTCAGATGTTAAAAATCTCTTGAATCCGATGAGACAGTTGGAAAATGGGAGATCACATAATGAAAAATAATTTTCCCTGCAAAATAATGACAATTGAAACACGGAAATATATCATCCAAAATAGTACAAGAATAAACAATATTGAATCGACAAATATCGAATATATGGGAAAATTCGAAAATAACATATTTCATTTGAATTTCAAAAACTACCTTTTTTTTCAGTTGATCATGAGTTGGCAGCACCTAGGACGCGGTATCTATTATATGTTATCGACTGAGGCTACAAGAAAGTGTCTGCAGTCTGTGTGACATAATTGAATTTTTTCAAAGGAACACCCTGTATTTTATCATCTTTGTGGAAAGGTCCTAAAAATATTATATGAATGTTAACAATTTGAGTGATGCAACATTACTTGAGACATATTGGAGGAATATTGAAAGTCGTTATGTTGCAATGACGACATAAAAGATTAGTAGAGTATTTTAAAGTAAGTTGGGAATTGTGAACATTCAGCAATATCGACGTATAATCATTTAGATTTATTGGTCAAATAATGGTTGTCAATATGTAGCGATTACATCGTGAAATTATTGGTATAACATTCACAACGTAATATTAGTCTAAATGAATCTCGAAGTCATAAATGAAATAACCACTTTTTTATGAATTTGAACAGAATATTCATATCAGATGAGAAATGATTTTGATATATGTTAGTTATTCCGGTCCCCGATGAAAAATCCAAGTTTTCGACCTTGGGGAAGAGGGTAACTCATAGAGGCAGTTTCCATTTTTGAATCTCGTGGAAATTTTTCCAAGAAAATTTTCGGAAAAAAAATGTATTTATTAATATATTTTTTACAGAAATGCAAGTTTGCCGGCTAGCGCCTCAGTCGTACAGATCCTAAGAGAGGCCAATATAGCGATGTTAAATTTGTTCTCTCATCCAAAGAGAAAAGTGGAGGATATTTCACCCGTAGCAATATTCCTGTCGAGGGAGGATTCAAGAAACGTAGAGAAAATCATGAAAGTATGCAATCTTTTTCCTTATTTACTTCAATTTCAAGGGACATGCAATCTTGGTAAGAATTGAAATGCAGAGAAATTCCACCAAGTACGCTATTACTCAAGAAAATAAAATAGGCAAGAAAACCTCTCAATATATTTAGGTTATTGACAGTCTAACTTTCTGGAAGTTTTCGAAATTTTAACTCAGTGCCTATTTACACTACCTTTCTTTCCACTCAGGAAAAAAATCGTAACACCTTTATTTGTGGACTTTGAAATATTTGAATAAGATTCAAAGTCTCGTTTCCCTATTGCGACCACGAATGCCCAATCTAAATCAAAATATCCTTCTACCTGAGGTACTGGGACCTAGCATTCGGGCTCGGACCCAAAGGATACCCCTACGATTTCCCAACTGCGAAACACACAATATTTAATTTCGCGGAGATGTACCTTTCAAATTCTTTATGAATTGATCTGGTTGTCCAGACCAACTCGCAGAAAAAGGTTAAGTCCGAAAAAAAAACGACAAACATTTTCTTGTTTTTAGAAAATGTATTTTTTTCTCCATTTGCGTGTATTTTAGATTGGAGATAAAAACATATTTTTTTAATAATTTTTCAACGATTGATTCTACGGCTAAAATGTCCCATACAAATTTGAGGAATATTGAACTTCCTAAATCAAAAAAAAATGGTCCAACTTGATTTTTCCACGGTGAATTTTGTAAAAATGATCACAATAATATTATATAGCGAAATCTTCTCCAAATCGAAGTGATTTTTTTTGTGATATTTTATATGTTTGGCATCGTTATGATTCTTCCGGGTAAATTTGTGAGGAGTACATTCAATATGTCTGATTTCGTTGCTGACAAAATAAATCAGAATAGGCTGCTTTCACTCTTAAGCAGGCTGAAGAAGATGCTGATGTTTTGATTGATCACACAGCGATTTCCTTCTACTCATCATTCGACAATTTTAAATAGTTGTCGAAGACGTCGATCTTTCAGTTCTTCTGACAGCATAAGAATCATCAAAACTCAATGTACTTTCAAACCGGGAAGTAGCAAAACTTCTGGAAGAAAGAAAACATCCTGTTTTAACATGCAGTTAGCGGCTGTGATATATCATCTTATCCAAAAAAACAATGAAGCCATTAGCACCAAAACCAGGAGATCTTGCATACGCAGGACCCCGCTTTCTCGTTGCTTTGTATGGTAGCTACATGAAAGAGGAAACCTTGGAAGATGTCCGCTACCGACGTTTCGCGTAATCGACAATAAAAAGCAAATTCCAACAGCTCCTTTACCACCAATGAAAGATACTGCACGGTACCATGCATTCAGGACCTAGCACCAAGTCCAAAAATGGTGTGGAATCCAAAAAACCTATCCAACTGGGGCTGTAAATCCATGAGAAATGTCAGAGAAACCTGCCCCAGATACCTTACTGCATGCCATTTCATGCAATTGCAAAAAAGAATGCGGTGGAGAATGTGGCTGCAGTGGGTTGAAGTGTTCTGTTGTATGCACATTCTGCAAAGGTGAATCATGCAAGAGTCCACCAGAGGTCATCATCGAGAGCGACGATGAAGATGAGGCAATGACATATTTTATATCTCTGACATCGTTATGATTCTTCTGTGTCAATTTGTGAGAAGTACATTCAATATGTACGGAATCACTACCGTTCAAATCCATCTGATGGTGCCAATAGAAATACGGAAAGAGATATTTTTAGACGATGAAAAAATAAAACCCGTCTGATTTCGATGCTGACAAAATGAATCGGAACATGCTCCTTCCACTGTAAAGCAGGCTGAAGAAGATGATGATGTTTTGATCGACCACAAAGCGATTTCCTTCTACTCATCAATCGACACTGTTCATATCAATGTACTTTCGCAAATCGGGAAGAGGCAAAACTGCTGAAAGAAGCAGCCAAAAACATCCTGTTTTCACATGCGGTTAGCGGCTGTGATACGATATCATCTTATCCTAAAAAACAATGTCGCATTAGCATCTTCAAAAATCAGAATACCAAATCCGCAAATCCAAATCCAAAAATATTCATGATGGTTAATATCACATACATTTTGACCAATTCTAATATATACACACTGGAGTACTACTATACATCATTCCTTAAAATCAATGTATGAACGAGCGCTTGACCTTTTCCGTCGGAGGGCGAAGGACACGTCCTCGCTGGTTGACGACGGCATGGTACGTAATAGTCTCAGTCATTTAAGGAAATTCTGAATATATAACTCCTCTCCTGCTTGCGCTTATGGAGGTACCATCTTGTGATTTATTTATTTTATTTTTTTCAATTTCCAGTTTAGTTATTTCAATCTGCGTGTTTAAGATTATACAGTGTATACAGTGGAAAAGGGTGGCGCGAAGTGTGAACTTCGCGAACCACCAAAAAACCAGCTCGGAAAAATTCTGTAGTTAAGTTTGTGTTTGTGGTGTTTTATTTGTGTGGTTTTGTTTTGGGTATTATTTGTGTGAGGTTTAGTGGGGTGTTTTGTGAATTTTGTGGCATGTTTATGTCTGTAGTTTTGATGTGTGTGTTATGTTGGGGTGTTTTATGAGTGTCATGATTATGACTAGTATTTGTTTAAATGGAGTTTTGTGTATTTTTGTGGCATGTTTATGTGTGTAGTTTTTATGTGAATGTGGTATTGGGGTGTTCTATGAATATCGTGATTATGACTAGTGTTTGTTTGAATTGGGTTAGATTTTGGATTAGTGTTCCTATACTTCTCTATGTGTGCTATTTTCCTGTTGGTTTTACACGTCGTTGTATCCCCCTGCCAGGGCGGGCGCGAAGGGGGGGTTTGGGTTACCATGTAATCCTCACTCCCGTCCCTCCATCAGGCGGATGACCGACGTATTGCGTAATTGTGAGTATGAATTCTTCTGAAATTCGTTCTATGTCTGCTAGTTTGTCTTCCATTTTATGCTTTTTTCTCAATTGTATCAACTTTTTCTTTCAACTGTTACGTTGGTTTGTCTGGTTTGGTTTAGGGAGTTGATTACCATTTCCAGGTTCTCCATTTCTTAAGGTTTTTGATGTTGGTAGTGGGGTTATGTTGCACCCCTACCCTGGCCTTCCGTGGGGTGGGTGGCCGTGTTATAGTTGTTCCTGGGCTTGACTGCCAGAATGTTTGGCTCTGTATTTCGTTTTCTCGTTCTTCTTTATTAAGATATTTGAGTTTTTCTATGTATTTCGGGCATCCCATGTAGTTGACAAGGGTGATTAGCACTACAGTTGGCGCAACTCGCACAGGTGTCGGAATTTTCAGGCATCTCGGGTGGAGGGTGCAGTTTTGCGCTGAATGCCCCCATTTTTGACACTTTTATCGTATTATTTCTTCTATTTGCCCAGGTTACTTCGATGTTGTCTATATCCGTTACTTTTTCATTTATTTCTTCTAGTGTTACATCATTTTCACTCATTACTAGGTAGCTTGGCCTAGTTGTTTTTTTTTAAATTGTAAACTTCGATTATGTTCATTTTGTATGTTGGTTGCAAAATGTTTTTTACGTATTCTCTCGTTGGGTTGTTATCAAGTCCTTTCAGGACATATGCTTCCCTTATTGTTTGCTCAGGGTTCTTCATGAATCTCACTGTTTTCCTTCGTCTCAGTGCTTCTTTGACTGCAAGGTAGTAATTTATCCAGTTTGTTTGTATTAACATGTTTTTGTTCGAGTATTTGATAATATATTTCTCTTTAGCTGATCCGAATACCAAAACCAGGACACCTTGCTGGAGCCCGATTTCTCGTTGCTTTGTATGGTAGCACCATGAAAGAGGAAAGAAGATGTCCGCTACCAACGTTTCGCATAATCGACAATAAAAATCAAATTCCAACTCTACCACCAAAGAAGGACACTGCACGGTACCATGCATTCAGGACCTAACAGCAAGTCCAAAAATGACGTGGAATCCAAAAAAATCCATCCAGAAACCTGCCCCAGATTCCTTACATGGCATTCAATTCCATGCAATTGCAAAAATAGATGCGGTGGAGCATGTGGCTGCAGGAAGAGTTGAAGTGTTCTGTTTTTTGTAGATACCGCAAAGGTGAATCATGCAAGAATGCACCAGAGGTCATCATCGAGAGACGACGACGACGACGAACATGAGGCAATGGATTAGAGGATAACATTGACAACGAAGACGATTATGAAGACATCAACATCAACCGACCAGGCCCATCGAAAAGGAAGACATAATCGAAATATACTCGGGCACATAAATTACAGAATAAGAGCCGTACTGAATTGCAAAAAAAAACATCTGCTTTAGGCCTAGTGGGGATAACACAATAATGAAGAAGCCGGTACTCTACCTCATGGTGGTGTGGTAATGAGTTGTATTCAAATTCACAAAATCATAATTATATAGTGAATAGCTAGAAATTATTTCTTAAAATGAGAAAAACGAGCAGCTGGACGATTTTTTCGAAGAATGTTTACGTTTCAGAGTGGAACTTCAGACTTCTTGATTCGTATGGAACATTTTTGTCAAATGATGTATTGTTGAGAAATAATTTTGAAAAATCCCATTTTTTGTACCTTTAACCCGAGATGCCAGACCGCACCAACCCCCCAAGTTCTAGAACTTGGAGTTTTGATCGGAGCCCGGAACTGAATAAGATATATCAAAATCACTTCTACCTCACCTTTTGTAGGGCAAAACCCCCACATACTGCACTAAAGTATATGAATTAGAGACGCCTGGAATCGAACTCTTTTTCACGATTCATACCAGTTGAACTGAAGTATTTGTAGCACATTAATACAGTCCCGATCTGAGCAAATAATTCAACCTAAATGTAGTTATTATTGATGGTGTAATCTATATCCATGTTTTTGGGTATATTTTTCCGATGAATATTTGAATCCATTACCTGTATTTTTGTTATTTTTCCACAATTGAAAACTGAAAAGCTATATTATTCAATATATAAAAATATTATTGCGAAATCTCCAATCAATATGCCATCGAATCGAAAAATTGAATATTCTTATGAATACAGTGTGGTCATTTAGTGTGCAACATATGGAGTTTTTTTAAATTAATTGCACAACCATAATACAATTATTGCCAACAGTTGGTGTATATGCGATAATTATATTAGGGGTACTTAGAATCGTTTCAAGTCATACAGCATACAGATCAGGTCAAAAAATATAAAAATTGTACAAGAAGTTTCCTTATTTCAGAAAATTCACCAAAATGTTTAAAAAAGGTGTTTAGAATTAAAAGTTATGCCCAAATACCAAGAAAAACATTTTTTTGTTTGAAAAACATTAATAATTTCCCCAATTTTTTTTACAAGCACACTAAACATGTTATAAAATAATGAAAATCAAATCAATTTCTCATAACTCAGTTCGAATCCAAGCATATCTGTTGAATTAAAGTAGCTATTTAATTTTTCTAGGGAATTAAAATCGTTTCTATTCGTTAAATCCTTCGGCTCTGTCGGTGGAGTTTTCGTAATTTTTTTGTTCACGGCCGCCATTCAGATTCTAGGTTATGTATGGAAGCATCCAATTGTTCTCTATTGCTCATGGTGTTGATTTGATTTCAAATTTTTTTGCAAGCTTTCTCGAATTTCAGTGACGTACGTACCATGTCTCGTTACCATATCAAAGAAATTTGTATTGATGGTACTTATATTCTCCTTGGAAGTCTTTGTGACGATGCTGAGTTTATTTATAGCCTTCTCCCATGCATTGATGCCTATTTTCGTGGTATCGAGAGAAGACTTGAGTTGTTGTTCAATTTTATTCTTAAATTCATCAACGATCACGTATCCTTTGTTGTCCGCATCTTTTCTGCTCGTAGGTCTTTTACATTGCACAATTTTAAATCGTTAAAATCAATGTCGCCGTCTGGTGTTGTATGTACCGCCGCCATCTCTTTTCGAAATATGTTTACGCATTCCATTGGAACTACTTCCAAACTTGTCGACAGTAATTGTGAAAATGTGTTTAACGGATGGGAGAGCAAGTTCATTGATTATGGCCAATATTTCGTCGTGAGAAGTATTTCCAGCATTTTTCGAAGCAATGAGCAACTTCAATCGTTCACACAATTCGTTTGGATCATCCCAGTAAATATATTCTCTGGGTTTGTTATTGAAGGTCATCGACATATCGTGGAGACCCTTGCCAGTAGTGGTGGGTAGTCGTCGTCGATGGAACATTGGCTTTATTATATTAACATATTTTCACGTTTGACTACCCCTCAGATTTCCTGCTGAATTCAGATGAATCGATGAATTGTTTGCCGAGTATCCATTCCGAAGAACTTTCATCATAAACAGGTCCATATAATTTATCGATTTCATCATCTTTGCTTCTGTGTTCGGGGATGTATTTTTGTACCTGACAGGATATTGATTGTTGTTCTCGTGCATTACTTCTTCTGGAATAGATTCTTCCCCCGATGTTTCGCAATTATCGAAAACGCTTTCCTTACTAGCATCGTGTGTTTCAGCAACTTCGACCATAGGCCAAAATTGTGTTTGTTCTGGGAGTGTTCCTTCTTCTATTTTGGGTGTAGTCGTTTCCTCCAATTCGATACGTTTGAGGTTAGAAGAACGTCGATGGATATTTGATGACTTGACGATTTCTTCGAGAGGCTTGGACAGGATTTAGATTTGAAGTGCAAAATTTTCATTTTGAATGTTTATTAAAAAACTGTACAAATTAATCGACAAACATGAAATCCTACTAAAATAATCGCGGATACCCATGGAAAAAAATGAGGGTTGAAAGTGAGATGTCTAAAAACCCTGGTGCTTGCACTTATACCTGTGAAAGTTTGGGATCGACTCGGCGACACTTGGCCCACTTGATAATAGAGATTACTAGAGAGTCAGATGGCGCCAATTTCGTTTTAGTTTCAATTCAATAACAGGGTACATTTATTTCCTCAGATTTCTTTTTGAGGCGAACTGTTCACGGGTTCTTATTCTAGCTTTGCTATTGGTGGAAAAGAGAGATCTGTCAAACTTCACCAATAGCAAAGCTAGAATTAGAAGCCCCCGAACATTGCACAAACAAAGCAGTGTCGTGTTGTTTTTCGTATTTTATACAATTTGAATTTGAGGTTAACTGCATTTTGACAGACGGAGAATTGGAAATGAAATTGTCATTGAATTGCAGAAAACATAAAATTCAATGCATACAATATGATGAACTATGGAAATAACATTATTAGTCAATTCGTACTGAATATAGGTGAATATTCGAATCTGCGGCTTTATACTGTCCACACAGAATACAAAAGTGGCCCATTCCACAAAAGTATCCTTACACACTACACCTGGAAATAAACAATTCCTCACGCACTAATGAATTGATGAACGAGTGATTTTTTAAAGAACAAACTCCCAAACTCCGGAATAAGCTAAGCAAGATTTCAAATCAGAGAGGAGGAAAACGCATAGATACCGACTAAACACTGAAAATAATTCCATATAAGATGCTGCAGATGTCAGAAATTAAGTTCTGACATTGAGCGAGAATATAAACAAACATTTTTGGACGGCGCCATCTACCACAGAGAGAAAAGCTAGGTTGATGTAACAGGTGGTGTCCCCTCAAAAAAAAAAACAATATCGAATCAGTCCATTCACCAGGGTTTTTAGACATCTTAATTTTATGAAAGGATGGAATTATCTAAAAAGTGATCGAATCAATTAACCAGAACTTTCGAAAATAATTCAGTTAATAGTTGAAGTAAGCTAGGTAAGTAAGTATTTTGGAAGTGATAAAGAGTCAAGTAGGTAGTAATTAGTAGATTTCAGCCACGAAAAATTTTAAAATAAAAACTTTTTAACAAAAAATCAAACCGACGAAAAACTCAACTGAAAAGCAGAAAATAAAATAAACCTTCTTAGTCTTAATGATAATTGAGCTCATAAACGAACTGATGTGAGTAACTAATTTTGAGTCGGCGCCAAACAAACTAGCATTTGAATCAGGTAAAGCTTAAAATGATGGCAGCGAGATGCACAGCGGCGTTTCGATTACGTCTTCAAAGTAATATTATGATTTTCGATAATTGTTTGTTTGGCGCCGACTCAAAATTAGTTACTCACATTAGTTTAGGAGCTCAATTATCATTAAGAATAAGAAGGTTTGATTTAGTTTTTGCTTTTCAGTCGATTTTTTCGTCGGTTTAATTTTTTGTTGAAAAGTTTTTATGTACATGCAAAATTATAAGGCTGTTATCTACCTATTCGACAACTGAACCTCTTATAACTCCTTCTGTACGTAATATACCTTGTTAACTTACCACTTATTTGCGTTTCAACAATTGTAATGAGATTATTCACGAAAAAACTGCACATCAAACACAGCAAAATTATAACATCACTGCCCGACAACATGTGAACACCAATTATACTGAAATTCCTTGCAGAAAACCGGCGGCAGCGCTTTCCCTTTTCTTCTAAGGTTATTTTAGCAGACTACACTACGAGGTAGGATATAAACCTACATGCCTCAAGAGATTTTATCCCAGTATGCCGCGAGAGTAAAAAAATGGTGGGTTGAAATTTGAACCTATATGCCTGAAAGAGTTAATATACAGGGTGTAACATAAGTACGTTGAAATATTCAAGTGACCTATTCCAGAGACAATTTTGAGAAAAAAAGTCTATATAAACTTGTGTCCGGAAATACTTTGTTTCGGAGATACAGGGTGTTGAAATTGAATTTTTTTGTTCGCCTTTTAAAAATAACTTTTGCAAAAAAATAAGTTATTTGCACGATGGTACCCGGGGTTCTTTTGACGTGGGAAATCATAATTTCGTATTAATTTTCATGTAACATCTAGAGGGCGCTGCGTACGCTGTCATTATTTATTTCAAATTGCCCTAACATTTTTGACAGTAAACTTTTGGTACTTTTCATGAAGAAACCTTATTCCCACACGTTTTCCAAGTAAAAAAAGTACACCACCTCAACAACGCTGGAGGTGATCGTTTTCGAGATATTTACAATTTTCCATATCGGTGCATGTTACTTAGCTCCTAGGGCGCTAAGTGAATCTGCTGAGAACATTACAAAAACTAAGTATGTGGTAGGTCTCGTCAAAATAAACAACTTTTTTCCTACGAAATATTTATCGAAAAATGATTTGTTTTCGAGATACAGCTTGTTGAAATTTTTCAAAACATGGTTGGTTTTTGTCATAAGTTTTTTGCAATTTTAGTAATTTTCTACAAACTTTATACGCAGTATACCCGGACAGACTTCTTCTAAGCTGAGCATTATCAAACTGCCTAATCAGTATAGCCAAATTTCATTTCAATAATTTTTGTCACTCTCCGCTTGCAAATAAAGTTAATTAAATCGAGTAGGCCATGAACGTTCGTTTAAAAAAATATAAGTTTGCTATCACATTTTCTACTATTCATTGACAAATTCACAGTTCGGAGTTTATAAAGTGATTTTTTGGTACCATGCCCGACTTTACGAATGCTGAAATGGCTGATATGGTTTTTGCATACGGCTTGGCTGACGGAGAATCAACCGAGGCCAGACGCATCTATCAGGAAAAGTATCCCCAACGCGTCACTCCTTGTGCAGCGACATTTGCAAATCTTTTCCGGCGACTTTCCGAATCTGGAAGCTTTGGAAGAAATTCTGCATTAGGACGACCACGGACTACAAGAACTGTGGAATTGGAGTAGGCGGTTTTCGAAGAAATTAGTGAACATCCAGAGACAAGTACAAAAAAATTAGTCAAACTTTAAATGTGAGTCATATGACCGTTTACAGAATTTTAAAGGAGCAGCAATTATATCCTTATCATATTCAGCGTGTCCAGGCTGGCAGGATTTTCAACCACGTATCGAATGGCTTCAAAGAAAAGTCGAACAACCTCCTCAAATTTTATCGAAAATCCTCTTCACAGATGAGGCTAATTTTTCAAGAAATGGTATCATGAACTTCCATGACAACCACATCTGGGCGGAAGATAACCCATATGCGATAACGCAAACTCATTTCCAAGACAGATTCTTTCTTGATGTATGGGTAGGCATAATTGGGGATTATTTAATTGGGCCCTATTTTCTCCCCTTACCTTGAAATGGAGATGCTCACCAAAATTTTTTGGAACATGAGCTTCCCCAGCTTATGGAAGATGTTCCCATTGGTCTCCGAAATCAATCTTGGTTTGGGCACGATGGAGCCCCTTCTCATTTTAGTCTGATAGCAAGAAATTTCTTAGACGTAGCATATCCCCAACGATGGATAGGAAGAGGAGGCACTCAGCATTGAACCCCGAGGTCACCGGACATCAATCCCGTCGATTTTTTTCTTTTGGGGACACCTAAAATCACTAGTATATGCTAGCACCATTGAAAACGAGAAAATGTTAAGGGATCGCATCATAGCTTGCTGCGAAACGATAAGAAACACTCCCGGAATTTTTCAACGGGTGCGGAATTCTTTGATGAGGAGAGCAGAAGCTTGTATTACTGTTGGGGTTCGTCACTTTGAACAGTTCTTGTAATAGTTGTTTCGTTCAATTTTTATATGTTTAATTGCCTAATAAATAACATAGTACTTCTCCGAATTGTTTTTTTACAAACTCCGAAATGTATAGCACTTTCTAATTGAATAATTGAACCTGACAAGTTTTTTTCATTTGGATTGATTAAGCAGTTTGATAATGCTCAGTTTGGAAGGAGTCTGTGTTTGAAGTTTGATGAAAATAACTGCAGTTGCAAATAACTTATGACAAAAACCAACTATGTTGTGAAAAATTTCAACAATCTGTATCTCGAAAACAAATCATTTTTCGATAAACATTTCATAGGAAAAAAGTAGTTTATTTTGACGAGACCTACCACATACTTAGTTTTTGAAATGTTCTCAGCAACTTCACTCAGCGCCCTAGGAGCTAAGTAACATGCATCGATATAGAAAATTGTGAATATTTCGAAAACGATCTGCTCCAGCGTTGTTGAGGAAGTGTACCTTTTTTATTTGGAAAAGGTGTGGGAATACGGTTTTTTCATGGAAAGTACCAAAAGTTTACTGTCAAAAATGTTAGGGCAATTTGAAATAAATAATGACAGCGTACGCAGCGCCCTCTAGATGTTACATGAAAGTTAATACGAAATAATGATTTCCTGCCTCAAAAACAACCCGGATACCAAATTTCATGCAAATAACTTATTTTTTGCAGAAGTTATTTTCAAAAAGCGAACAGAAAAATTCAATTTCAACACCCTGTATCTCCGAAACGAAGCATTTCCGGACACAAGTTTATGAGACTTTTTTTCTTAAAATTGTCTCAGAAATACGTCACTTGAATATTTTAATGTACTTATGTTACACCCTGTATGGGGATAACTATAAACCACTTCGTGAAGCAGCAGCTATTTTCATTGAACGACATCCAGACAAACAAGTTCACTGATCATCTGTAAGCAACTTCATTTTCATTGTGGACTTTTCAATTCAGAGAAAAATCTTTTTATTCAATATTCATTTGAGAATGTTTCCCTTTTCAGTGGAGTGTTATACTTCAGCAATGGAGAATGGGCCATCTAATTGAGTTACACCCAGAAGCAGATGGTGTCACTAGAGTTGTTTGCATCAGAACGGCTAGGGATGTATTTAAAAGAGCACTCCAAAGACTCTGCAAATTACCCACGTCAAATGGAGTATGAAACTGCAAGGGCGTCAGTACCGGTGGCACGCCATGGTAATTTTAAATGTTCCGAGTCATTCTAGTTGCAATGCAGTGGAAACATTAACATCCCCTTTCCTACGGGGATATATAAATAAAAGAGGAAGATATTGTCACTTTTGTTGTCTGTCATCCAGAAATAACGGTTCAACAATTCATTACAAATTTGTATTTATTTCTATTAATTGTTCTTCAATTTCCATCTTTTGCCCACTTTTATTTACTAACCTTGATTTTTAATGATTCTACATTGTTTTAATTCTACAGTGGCTGAATCACACATAAGAAACAATCTTTAGGGATTATTATTTCAATGACGCCATTGTTTATTGCCTTCTCGAGTAAAATGTAGAAAATATGGAAATTTTAATAAAAACATAACGAATTATAGGTTATTTGCTAGCATGCAGGAAACTGACATAACGGGATCAATGTGGTGATGTATAGACCTAATATTTGAAAGATATTTGTGTAAAGGAAATCGGTCGGCTAGTCAAAGAGTTGATAAGAGTTTTATGGATATCTGAAGTCATGCAAGGTCGAACGCGACCAGTGCTTGGATGGGTGACCACCCGCCAGAAAATATTGTAGATTGTAGGAGGCTCGATATGGTTATTCAGCCTCTCCGTACCTCGACATATGCGATCTTTTGAATATTACCCTTCATCTATTCGGGTCCCGGATTCCGAGATTCCTTGCGAAGTTTAACAGTTTCCTGGGAGCCAAGTTTCTGATGTCTGGGGGCATTGATGAAACCCCTTCGGGGAACTTCAGCCTTTTGCAAAACAGCGCTTGGCAGTCGCAAAGCAAGTGTTCTGCAGTTTCAGCGAAGTTCACTGACTGATCTATAAATTTTTTGAGGTGATACCTCAGAGATCAATGTCCAGTGAACAGTCCCGTTACTATTCTTAGGTCTTTCTTGGTGAACCTTAGAAGCTTATTTGCTTGTCTTTGTCCTGGAACCTCATTCCAGTGGTTTTTCATTTGGTCAGCTTCACTGCACCGAAACTCTTCTTCAATGTGGGCTTTGGCGAGACCACAGAAGGGTTCTGGGCCAGAAAATTGAGTGTTGCGCCTTCTTTGGCAAGGCTGTCTGCTTCCTCATTGCCTTTGATTCCGTTGTAACCTGGCACCCACAACAAAGTGACCTGATTGTTCGTGGCCAGTTGTCTTAGGGAGAGTTTGCAGTCCCAAGACAAAGTCTAGCCTCACAAGTATGTGAGTTCAGAGCTTCCAGTGCTGTTTGGCTATTTGATAGGATATAGATTTTTGATCCCCTGGAGCCTTTCGCGAGGCATTCTTGGGAGAAAATTTTTGTAGCATCGATTTCTGCTTGGAAAGTTGTTTGGGCTTCGTCTAGGAGTTCAGAGAGCCTAATACTACGATCAGAGAGCCTAATACACTCTAGCCCTTTCGTCCATAGTGGAACCATCAGTGCTGATGTATTCTTTCCTTGTTGAGGCTCATTCGTTGTGAATGTATGGTGGTTGTTCATAACAACTTCATAAGTCACTTACAAAGTCGTGCTTAGCTGGCATAATATCTGATGGCTTGTATCGGATTATTCACTATACATTACCCAGTCCTAATCTTTATTATTGCCTATAGAAAAAAAAAGTTGAATCTAAAAGTGTGGTTATGACTGTCATTTTGATAAAATGCTATCAAAACTACAGTAGCGTACAGATCCCAGGGGATATTTTTTGGGATACCCTATATATTACTGATTTTTTTCCTGATTTCAAAAATATACCATATGTAACTCCTATCTTATAGCGTTTCTGAGTTATCGAACGTCGAATATCTTGTTGTACTGCAAATACCTCTCATATGAAAGTTAACATTTTCAAAGGGAGCTATGAAAATGACAACTATCTTATGTTTGTTTAGTGACATTCTTTCAATGGAATGATCAAAATGGTTTACAGTGAAGAAGAAAAAGTTCAAATATATACTTGTTAAATACAGAACAAAACGTGCAGCAAAAAGAGCATATAGGGTGTTCTATCCATATCGTCCAACACCATCAAAAAAAGCGTATTCAAGAAAACCAGAGAGAACACAGATATACTGCTTCTTTCGAAGTAAGCAATCCATATTAATTCTCGAATAGACTTTTTTGAAACATTGTATTATTTTTTTGAAAATTCTGAATGTAGTTTAAAAAATGTAGCCGATCAATTAGGTAAAAGTTTTTCCAAAATCCAACGTACTTTGAATAAGAACAACTACAAAACATATAAAATTTCATCCGTACAAGTTTTAACAGAAACTTATGAGAGAAAAAGGTTGGAATTTTGCCAAAAATTTTAATTGAAATACCGATTTTTTCGTGGAAAAAAGAGGACAACAGAAAAATATTGGTTGAACAAATAAAGAAAACAGGAAGAAAAACTGTTGGCGTTTGGTGCGGAATTTTTCGAAATAAAATTGTTGGCCCTATATTCGATGATAATATATCAACAGAAGTTATTTATCAAGAAGTACTCATCCCAGAAGTAGAAAATATTCATTTGCAGAATTTTTTAGAAGCCGAGCATGCCAGTATGATTCCGTTCTGTTCAAGAACATTTGAATAATGTTTTCCCAATATGGATAGGAAATAATGGAGGTATTAAATGGCCATCTAACAGTCCTGACTTGACCCTTATGAATTCATTTCCTGAGGATTTCTGAAAGACATTGTTAATAATAATTATTATTATTGATATTCAACCCAATAGGGACACAATTCGACTCGAAATAGAGAATCTGAATGTAAATAATGAAGAAATTTCCAATGCACTTATAAATATAAGTGCAATTATGCATTGCCAATAATGGTGGACACATTGAATATTTTTGATGAGTTATCATGTTATTTAAATTTTCTGAATAAATCTTTGTTATCTATTTTTGTATAAATATTTGAACTTTTTCACCCTCACTGTGAACCATTTTGTATTCCATTAAATAAATATCACAAATCAAACTTTTATTCCCCCACTGTAAACCATTTTGATTATTCCATTAAATAAATGTCACTAAACAAACATAATGTAGTTGTCATTTTCATAGCTTACTTTAAAAATTTTAACTTTCATAGGATTGGTATTTACAGTAACAACTAGTCTAAGTTATCAGAAGTTTTATAACTCAAAAACGGTATATTTTTCAAATCAGGAAAAAAATATCATTCCAAAAATTCAATAATATATAAAGTATCCCATTTAAAAAAAAATATCCCTCGAAATCTGCACGTTACTTTATGATAACATTTCATCAAAATTCAGTCATAATACATAATTTTGATATCCAACTTTTTTTTCTATAGAAAATAATAACGTTGATATGGGGTGGGTGATTTATAGTGGATAACCCCGTCCCTGGATTCTAGGGAAATATTTTCCAGAATCTTCAGATGTCCAATCAGATTTCCAGCTCTCAAGTTTGATGCCTGGTGCAGTGTGAAAACACTCATTGCCGATTCCTTCATTACAGCCCAGTGGTGTAGCAGAAGGGTGAGCATTACCTCTAATGCTGCCGTGTGGCACGTGAATATTGCCACTGTGATTCCCAGACAGGCTAACCACGGCACTTTTTGCAGCTTGATTTGTGCTGAATACTGTTGGATTCTTGGCTACCATACTAATGACTAATGAAGCATAGGTGACAATAGGTTTGATAATCGTTTGATATGACCAGTATATCATTTTTGGTTTCAAATCCCATGACTTGCCAAAAACTCTGCGGCACGTCCAGGTTGCCGCTGTAGCCTTGGAAGAATGTTATTGATATGACTGTTCCATGTAAGTCTTTGGTCGATTATAAGGCCCAGGTATTTGACTTCCTCGGAAGAAATAAGCTGAGTTCCATTCATTTCACCTGTTTTTGAATGGAACCAACACTGTTCTGTTAGAATTAACATTCAGTCCCTTCTGCCGGGGACGACTCGCGTTAAAAAATTTCCGAAAAAATTGCAGTGTAGTAGCATTATCACAGCTGCAGGCATCATATCAATGAGCATGAGGTATGGCTATACAGGGTGTTAGTGAATAAGTGCGACAAACTTCAGAGGGTGATTCTGCATGTGAAAATAATGACAATTTGCTTTATAACTTTTGTCCGCAAATGCTTCGTTTTCCGAGATAAGGGATGTTAAAGTTTTTCTTAAAAACTGACCATTTATTTATTGCTCTGAAACCGGTCGAGATATGCAAATTAGATTTGATGAGTTTCAAGAAGTAGTTATTGCGCATTTTTTGACATGCAATTGAGAATTTCGTGTTCATCATTGGCGCGCATACGCGTAATTATTTCAATTTAAAAAAAAAAAAATAGTACGCCACTGAGATATTTCAAATAAAAAATCATCTATTTTTGAATTCCTCGTTCAATTTGTGATAAAAGATCTCTCAATAAAACATCTTAACGCGTATTTGTTATTACTTTAATACATTATCTAGTAGCGATGCTAGTAGGCTACTGTCAACATTCTGTTAAATACGAATATTTCAACGAAATGTCAAATTAGCCTTTTTTCATTTTTAAGCTTTTAGTTTGGTATAACATTAATGATAATAAGTAATTTATTTTTATCTTATCGAAAAAAATGGTAAGTTTATACAACTGCGGAATTGTCAGACATGCATTTTGTCTATGATCGAAGTAATGGAAATGGTTGGCAAGCTCGACGATTGTATGCTGAGTTGTATCCAGGACGTAGGATACCCCATCACACAATATTTGCTCGTCCTCACCTGCGTTTGCAAGAAAATGGTACATTTAAGAAACAAACAGCTGACTGCGGGCACCCTCGAAAAGTACGAACTGTGCAACTAGAAGAAGCAGTTCTCGAGTTAATTGCGGAGTCACCTGAAACAAGTACTAAAAAAATTGCCAATATACTGAATATAAGCAACTTAACTGAATTTAAAATTCTTGAAGAACAGCAATTGTATCCGTTTCATATTCAACGTGTGCAAGCTCTACTACCTAGAAACTTTTTTCCGCGCCTAGTTTT
This sequence comes from Gonioctena quinquepunctata, assembly GCA_018342105.1. NCBI lineage: Eukaryota > Metazoa > Arthropoda > Insecta > Coleoptera > Chrysomelidae > Gonioctena > Gonioctena quinquepunctata. Next base: position 59,705 of record JAFIRS010002812.1, on the reverse strand, counting down.
TTGCTATTGGATTAATCAAATCGCTCAAATTCCTGATTTTTCAAATGGCGTTTTGTTTACTGACGAGGCTAATTTTGGACGACAGTTATACGAAATTTCGATAACAATCACCTTTGGGCTGATGAAAATCCACATGGAATCTTTGCAGCTCATTTTCAGCATCAGTTTTCAGTAAATGTATGGCTTAGGGTACTTGATGATCATCCAATCGGTTGCTATATATTCTCCCAGAACGACTAACAAGCAACTATTTCCTTAATTTCCTACAGGAAGAGTATTCTTGAAGAAATTCCTCCACAGCTGAGACAACACTTCTGGTTCATGCATGATGGTACATCAGTCCATTTTAGCATTATTGTACGTGATCATTTAGATACAGTATATCCAAATCGTTGGATAGGTAGGGGAGGTACGGAAGGGGAGGTACGGAACATTGGCCTGCTCGATCTCCGGATTTAAATCCTCCAAATTCTCGCATTTGGGGTTTTCTAAAGTCATAAGTTCATTCCACTCCCGTCGAAAATGTTGAAAACCTGAGGAATCGAATTATAGCCGGCTGTGAGACAATAAGAAATACACCAGAAATATTTGCGCGAATACGACAATCAATGAGGCGAAGAGTTGGATCTTGTATCACGTCTGAAGGAGGTCATTCTGAACATTTGTTGTAGCTTTGCGCCTATTTATTTAATTAGTGTTATTTTCTGTTATTGTTCTGGTTTAACGTTATTGTATCAGATATTTCTTGATAATGTATTGAAGAAATGAAAAATACGCGTTAATATGTTTTTTCTGCATGAAAACGGCGCCCCATACAAAAAAAAAACCACATGAAAATTGTTTTTCACAAATTGAACGAGAAATTTAAAAATGATTTTTCATTAGGAATATCTCAGTGGTGTTCCATTTTTTCTAAAAAAAATTGAGATTATTACCCGTGTGCGCGCCAATGATGAATATAAAATTCTTAATTGCATGTCAAAGAATGCGCAATAACTAACTCTTGAAACTCACCAAATTTCATTTGCATATCTCAACCGGTTTCAGAGCAATAAATGAATTGTCAGTTTTTAAGAAAAATTTCAACACCCCGTATCTCGGAAAGCGAAGCATTTGCGGACAAAAGTTATATAGTAAACTGTCCCTGAAGTTTGTCGCACTTATTCACTTACACCTTGTATATGCCATATTCGGAGGGGACATTAAGATGGCGGTCCCGAGTTCATGGATGTTGAGGTCGTTAATGATCCCTACCTCTGAGAAACACCAGAGGATTCGGCAAAATTTTCGGTTGAGGGGAGTTTGCACACCGGCGTCGGTGTTTAGCTCTGGTCGCAGAAATAGGTCGACGTTAAATAAAGAAAAAAACTGACATTTTCGGTTTGTTTACTTGTATCGAGCGATCAGATTCATTGATGCACCTCAAGCGACATCGGGCAGTTAGCTAGTGCTTGAAAAATATATTTCGCTCATTTTCTTATTGTTACATCATCATCCCAAAGAATGAAAGGTCAGTGTTCGTTCTGGGTCTGTGGATTCCTTCGTAAAATTCTTCGAAGCCAGTTCCGGTTCACGCCACTGTCAAAAAAGAGCAGAACGTGTGAGAGTGGGGCGGATGACAGGGTTGGATTTATTTTATGACTATTGTATGAGTTATTTTTATGGGAACGGGAGGGTGAAATTTATTCGAAATATTTGAGATGATTGTTCAGAGTTTTGGACTTGTTGAAAAATATGTTCGACACAGTTGGGGGGTTTGAGTGAATACATTTGTTATGTGAAAACATGGATAGGGATGTTTTTAATCCAACTTCGAATTGGTACGGATACGGCTGTGAATAGAAATAGCTGTTTTTCTATGAATAATCATACATTTGTTTATTGTATGCATGCGATAGATTGTCGCTTGTAAAATATATTTTCTATTTACATTTCGAACTGGATTACACATTGTTTCAGATGTATCGTATGTGTAATTTTACATTGTTATCAGCTGCTTGTCGTTCTTTCATCGAAAGTCATGGAATAGACCTCTCCTTTCCCCCCCCCTTTTTTTGTAGCCCGGTTACAGAGTATTTGCTCCTCATCGATACAGAGTAAGTCAAGCAGATGATGAATGTCTGCGAACCCAGATGAGACAAACAAAATTCATCCATTTTTCAGTTTTCTTTTGAATTTCACCAAACAAATGAAAAACACCATTACCTTACGCCACTCAAAAGTAACTTGAAAATCGATATCACTGGTATCTACAGACCCCAGTTCATGACCTGAAAATTTCGATAGAGAACTACCGAAATATCTAGAACGAAAAAAATATAGCGACATTCACATATTAGTAGGAGATATGAATATTGATATATTGGCCGATAATGATATAACTCAAGAATGTCTTAATGTTTTGAGCACCTTTGAATATATTTAGTTCATTAATTAATTTACTCGGGTTGAAGGAGATCAAAAATCTTGCTTAGATCTTTGTGAAAACAATTATCGATTCAGAAATGTTTCATCCATTTATACAAACCTTCAAACTTACTGACCACTATCCTATTATTTTGAGCATAAATACAAAAAATAACATTGGGAAAAACAACACCAATAATAGAGTGAACAATTTCACCAATTATGATTATCTGAGAAATTAACTGAAATGTGAAAAATGGGATGAAATTTTCCATTCTAACGAGGACAACTATCCAACTGAATTATTCATAGAAAAACTATCAAAATATATTCGCAATAACCTGAAAAACCATTAAAATTGAATCAAACGAATAAAGCAGGAAACATTGGGTACAAAAAGGCATCTGAAATCAATCAACAAAAAAATTATATGTAAAACGAATGGCGTGAGAACCTCCAAAATATAAATTTTGAAAGAACATATAAAGCGTATAAAAAAAAGTTTAGAAAAAATATTACTAAAAACTACAGAGGATTTTTATAATTCTATAATAAAAAAGAACTCTAACTCTTCAGAAAGCATGTGGAAAAAAAAATATAATTCGGAAATTATGAACGAAATGCAAATGGAAAATTCAATTATGAAGGATAAACAAACCATTGCAGATTCATTCAATAATCATTATATACCCAAAAACTCCACCCATGTTCCCTAAAAATATGTTGAAAATTCATTATATTTGTATCCCACCAATGAAAATGAAATAGTTAGGATAATACACAACTTGAAACCCAATAAGGCACCAGGTATTGATGAAATTAGATCGGAAACCTTAAAAGAAATAGCGCATGAAATTGCTACCTCAATTACCCATCTAATAAACTCGAGCTTCGCAAAAGGTCACTTCCCAAGTGTTATGAAAATAGGTATAATCAAGCCGCTGTTCAAAAGTGGAGATGGAAAAATCATCCCAAATTACTATCAAATATTGCCAAGGTTTTCGAGAAAGTAATCAAGAGTAGATTCCACAAATTTTACAACCATAACATTTTCTCAGACAATCAATATAGTTATTGTAATAGTCAACTGGATCGAAGCAAACCCTCTTTATACATTTTCGTCGATCTTGCAAAAGCATTTGATACCATGTGTCATGAGGAACTGTTGAAAAAAAATTAAAAGTATGGAGTCAGAGGCAATGTCTACGATCTGGTTAGAAGTTACCTATCAAATCGGGAACAATTAACAAATATAGGAGATACTACCAGTATCACCAGAACGATAGAATATGGGGTCCCATTTTATTTCATATATATATATATATATATATATATATATATATATATAGATCTATATATATATATATATATATATATATATATATATATATATATATATTTGATATAATATATGTGTGGTGAATTAGTGACTGGCATATTGTATACAAGCTGATTCTATGTGGGGTTGCAGTCAGGTATAGGGCTGATTAGGGAAACTCTTTGGTATCCATCAAGCTTTCGGCAATTTTTATTGCCTTCCTCAGGACGACCTCAATTGTATGGATTACATTATGGTATTATATATTATTTGTCTACTTACTAACGTGATATTGATGTAAAATTAGCACATTAAATGAATAGAAATTCATGAAAGATGAAATAAATTTTGACAATGACAACACCTTTTTTAATCAATTCAAAATCAAGGTGGAAAATTCTGATCACAGGGCGAAATATCTTTTCTGCTATTCATTTCGAAAAAGTAAGGAATCAAAATAAAAGAACTTTTAACAACCTTACGCAAATCTATACTTGTTTGCTAGAAATGAATAGCAGAAAAGATATATCGCCCTATGATCAAAATTTTCCGCCTTGATTTTGAATTGATTAAAAAAGAAGTTGTCATTGTCAAAATTTATTTCATCTTTCATGAATTTCTATTCATTTAATGTGCTAATTTTACATCAATCTCACGTTAGTAAGTAGACAGATAATATATAATACCATAATGTGATCCATACAATTGTAGTCGTCCTGAGAAAGAATATATATATATATATATATATATATATATATATATATATATATATATATATATATATATATATATATATATATATATATAAAATTATACAGATAATATATAATACAAAATGGCTGTTAGAAAACTCTTTGGTATCCGTCAAGCTTTCGGCAATCTTCATTGCCTTCCTCAGGACGACTACAATTGTATGGATTACATTATGATATTATATATTATTTGTCTACTTACTAACGTGATATTGATGTGAAATTAGCACATTAAATGAACAGAAATTCATGAAAGATGAAATAAATTTTGACAATGACAACTTTTTTTTTAATCAATTCAAAATCAAGGCGGAAAATTTTGATCACAGGGCGATATATTTTTTCTGCTATTCATTTGCTAGAAATGAATAGCAGAAGTTGTCATTGTCAAAATTTATTTAATCTTTCATGAAATTCTGTTCATTTAATGTGCTAATTTTACATCAATCTCACCTTAGTAAGTAGACAAATAATATATAATATCATAATGTAATCCATACAGTTGTAGTCGTCCTGAGGAAAACAATAAAGATTGCCGAAAGCTTGATGGATACCAAAGAGTTTTCCTAATCAGCCATATACTTGACTGCAACCCCAAATAGATGAATGAATTATTTGATATCCAAATATCCAAATATCTGTGAAGATACTGAGCTTTGCAGATGGAACACCAATCTTCAATGAAGCTGAATCTTGAGATATTTTAAAACTGATCGCGGAAGAAGACTTCTATAAAATTAAACAGTGGTTTGATTATAACCTGTTAACAGTCAACTTTACGAAAACCTCTCCTCTTCCATTCACCTCCTATAGTAACAATTAGCCAAATTTTGGCCCATTGAAAATGAGAGCAGTAAAAATCCCTGAAGCAAGATCATGATTGAAAGATACCTCAGGTGGAATGTACATATCGAACAACTCAGTAATAAAATTAGGAAACTGCTACCACGTTCCAAGCAACTGAAGAAATATTGAGATCAAAAACAATGAATTACTATATATTACGCATTGGTATATAGTCAACTGAGGTGTGGAATTAGAGGATGGGGAGGTGCAAATGATGTTGACCTGAAAAATCTTAATTCTCTTCAAAAATTGCAACAATAAAAATTGAACATTCTCAAGTGATATTCTCTATGAACAAAGTGAAGTTATGAATACAAGCCAGATATTTCTATTATCAACCTCAAAAATGTTATACAAAAACATAGAAAACAACAAAAACATTGATGTATTTCACTAGAAATAAAATAAAATCAAAATCCCAAAGCCAAAAAAACAATTGGTCAAAGAACATACAATTACCTGATTCCAAGGTTACCCAGCATTATATGCTATGAGGGATCTCAATCAGGAACCATGGATACGACATGGTGAAACAAAAGGTCTGTGAGAAACAAGCTGAGAGCTATTGTGTAGCAGATCAACTGAGATCTCCCGGACCAATATTCTCATCAGGTAAAATACAATGTGCCAGTGGGCTCAAGTGTCACGGAGGCTATTGCCAGACGAGCCTGTGGGGTGGAGTACTCCAGGACTCAAGGTCTTCCACACTACCGAAAGGTGTCCACAAAGGGTTTTCTCCACCTTTAAGGAATAACATCTACTTGCACCTATTCTATAGTAGTAGCATTGTTCATAGAGAAAAAAGATAGTTCGTTAATCTTACGTACTCTCAGTTTGACACAGATGGAGGTCATCACCAAATGTCACTAGTCCACCCACATGTCTCCAGTCATATCTGTTCTAGTTTTTTCCGTATGTCGATGATCACAAATTGTAAGTTATACAATGAAAGATAGATGCTGACTGGCAGAGGCAAGGGCACTTGAATAAAATGTATTATTGGAGACTAGACAGTTGATCGCCTCGATCTTCACCTTCACCTGCTGTGCAGAAATAAAAATACCTTTAATTTAATATTGTATGCTACTTTCGAGATATTGGAGGGTATCGATTTGTTGAAAATATAAACAGGATGTTCATAAAATCAGATGTGGAATCATCTGCGACTGAAAGATAAACCTTAGTCACTATCTTCCATCGTCAAGATAACCTCTTGTGGAGTATTCTTGTTGAAAAGGGAAACATTCTCAATTGAATATTGATAGAAAGATTTTTCTGTGAATTGAAAAATCCACCTTCAAAATGGAGTTATTTTTTGTGAATGTCTAACAGAAAACAATTACTTCCACGGCTAAAGCCACGCTGGACATTGAACCACATCTGATAGATATTCTGAAAAGGCCCTAACTCAAAAGAAAGAATCTGAAATTGAAAATTTGCATTTTTATTCAGATAGTTATTTGATTTTCTATTCCAGTCCTAATTAGGAACTCATATGTATGGATGAATGAGGCAAAGAAGAATGTTTTCCAAAAGAGAGACTCACCAGAAATTATTTGTAACAATGACGCAAGAGAGGCAACGCATTCACTAGGTCTTCAATACATTTTTGTCGACGAAAATCTATTTCACGCTTCCACGATCATCAGGAAGACCGGAAGAAATGGGAAACACATTTTCAAGAAGCAATCTCACTTTGCAGAGATGGAAAAAAATTGGGCCTCCTCAGAATATCTATCAGATGTAGTTCAATGTCCAGCGTGGCTTTAGCCGGGGAAGTAGTTATTTTCCGTTAGACATTCACAAAAAATAACTTCATTTCAAAGGTGGATTTTTCAATTCACAGAAATATCTTTCTATCAATATTCAATTGAGAATGTTTCCCTTTTCATTGGAGAGTAATTGCGGACGATTTCTGGAGAAACGTACCTCGATATTTTAAACACCTTACGATGCGTATATCAAAACTAATGATTATTTCAAATTGTGGGCAAGTTTCGTTATAAAATAATTGAAAAATATTCTTGAAGTTGAGTAGGGGAGACAGGGGGCAATACCGTCCAGATCGTTGGGGCCAATGGCGGCCTGGCCGCTATTATCCCCAGCAGCCAAGTACCTTTTAATTTTTCATAGTTATCAACAATGCGTGTGCGTAATCAGAAATATATGAGAAGCTTCAGACATACAATACACAATAAAATATAACACTTGACGCCAGAAGCCACGCAAATATCACAAGAAAACACAAAAAGCCTCACGGACTGTAGAAACTATTCAAGAAGGTGGTCGTTGTATATGAAAAATATCAGAAAGTTTCCATATACCAAAAGCAACATTACAATATATATTGGAACTGATAATATATCAACACATCAGATTATTCGCCTCTCGAAACGCTTTTTTGCACTGACACCTGCGCAAGTTAAGCAATGTGCACACACCAATGCTATAACTAATAATTTGGGAACACCTATTCTAGCTGATAACAAAGCTGCGGGTCGTGATTGGCTCTTTTGATGCATGAAGCGCAATCCCCAGATTGGATTACGCTAACCAGAGGCAACTACCTAAATCGTATGATCGCTATTAACAAGGAGAAAGTTGGCATATTTTACAGAAATCTGAATGAAACTGTGGACAAATAAAAGTTTTTCCCATCCCGAATCTTCAATGCCGACTAAACTGGCATCCCGACTGTTCACGGTCCGAACAAAATTTATGCCAACAAGGGCGAAAAAAGGGTGGGAGATTCAACAAGCTGGGAGAAGCAAAACTATGACAGTTGTGTGCGCCCTCAGTGTAGCCGGAATATTCATCACTCCAATGTTCATCTATACACGTGAAAGAATGAAGCCTGAAATGAAAAAAATGGCCCACCAAAAGCAGTTAATTTTTCCTCTGATACCGGATGGATAAATGAAGAATCAATCCCAGAGTGGTTAAAACAATTTCAACTCCATGGTAAATCATCTAAGGAAAACCCTGTGTCGTTAGTTATGACAATCATTCGAGTCATTGTTCACTGGCTGCGTATAATTTTTGTAGAGAAAATGGCATTGTAATACTCACCATACCACCACAAATATGATACAGATTTCAACACTTTGATGTTACATTTTATATCCCTTCAGAAAGCTGATACAATTCTGAATGTCACAAATTTATGAGAAATAACCCTGGTGAGAAAATAACGCCAATCGAAGTGGCTGAGCTATTTCATAGAGCTTTTGCTCGAGTTGCAACTATTGAGAAGGCTATCAAAAGATTTGATGTGACAGGGAAATATCCCGTCAATCATGACATTTTTTCAGAAGAAGATTTGGCTCCAGCAGCACATCTGCAGCAAATTGATCTGCCTGCTGTTGGAATTGCAGATAGAGATGCTCCACCCTCAATTCATACAATAAATAGGACACCTGATCCCCTCCACAACCGGAAAAACAAGACACAAAACATATCGTTGCAGGAGATAATCCCTATTTCTGGATACTCAACATCATCCGGCAATCACAAACAAAAGAGAACTACCAAAAAACAACACCCCGTTATTTTTACGTCAACGCGATAAGAAGATAATCTAGAAAGGAAAGAGAATGAAAAACAAAACATGAAGAAACGCGGCAAAGAAAATGACCAAAAAAATGTAAGGGAGCGAAAATAACTGTTTTTGAAACAGGAGGGTAGGAAAGTCACACCAGAAAATATTTCCTCACGTGAGAAATCTAAAAGAACCACTATCACAAAAAATACGACGGAGATAAAGAAGAAGAATGTTCAGACAATGACAATGAGGGCATTTGCATAATCTGTGCCGAGTTCAAGTGAATTTTGGCTGATATATTATGTGTGGCGAATGGGCCCATAAGGTATATATATATATATATATGAGACTTTTGTGAATGAATATATTCATGGGGACATCGCAGCCCCCGCAAAGGTTGAGGCAATGCCGGCCACTGCACGGTTTGAAAAAAAATTGTTATATTTACATAATGATTGTACTTATGATAAATATAAGTGTTTTTTCCATACATCCTGAGCTCCCAACAACTGTGTTTACTCACTTTCTGCCATTTTTTGTTCATTTCATACAAGTATTGAATCTCCTCATTCTCAAATAGAAGATACTTCATCACAATCACGGAAGATGCTGGGAGGGTCAATCAAATTCAATCAGAAGTTTGTCTTCGTGAGGAAGGTAATGTGAACCGTTGCAAGTTTGTATCAACGTTAAACGCCTAGAAATTCACTTACGAACTCCGAACGTACCTCTTTAGTGTTACATAAGTGTTCGCAAAGCTTGAACCGATCTCTCATTCCTCTCTTTCTCTGTGAAGATTTGTAAATACAGGTCAGGTATGCACTACATTTCGTATAGTCGTGTGAAGTATGGAGTTGTCCTAATGTATTCAATGTAGAAGAATTACCATTATTGAAAGAAACAGCTGGAAAAAAACCTATACATCGAGTAAGTTATTAACACATTTCATCCTTACAGGCTTCAGAGAATAAAATTTCGATATTTCATATGATTTGAAAGACAAAGATGTTATTCAAAGAGTATGGACAACACTCCACTTTTTACCTTTTGGTTGCGGAATTTTCGAAAACATCCTTGGATACAATTTCCATTGATGGAATGAGCAGAATTTCGAATGATTTTATTCAAACAGAAGGTTTAAATGAACAGTTTGGTCCTCAAAATACAGGGTGATTTTTCAAAGTTTTTTTATTCTCGTCAATATTTTTCAATGATGATGAAGCGATGACAAGCTGTACCGAAGGAGAGCAGATGTATGGAAAAAGAAAAAGTCGTGAGTGGAGTCAGAAAACAATATATCTTGAGTTTTTTTTTACGCGAGAGTAACTCACAATCAGAATCATCAAAACACTGCAGAGTCGTTTCGCTTCTTGAACAGAAACTTCAATATGGTGGAGAAAAAATATCTGGGAAACAATTCTACTTTCAACCCATCAAAATTTGCGCCAACTGTTCTGTGCGGGATCTTGTTCGTAGAACTATACTCTTTGGTTTTGTATTGGAGTGGAGTGGAATTCAGAAGCAATAATTGAATTCTCAGATTCATATGACAAAGCGGATATCATTTGGGACCAAAGCACAAATGAAATATTCTGCCGCACATGCTGTCCTCGCTATCCACTGTAAACTAAATAACTACTGCACTGGACAATGCATCCCTTCCTAGGCGCGGTTATTGCGCATCCCATCTCCGGAAATTGTGAGTGTTCCCAAAGTTAATATCAGCGAGACAGCTATACGAACGGGCACACAACACGTGAGGGCACACAACACGTGAGGGCACACATCGTTGTGAGTCGTCGTACGGAGAGCTAATTTTTGAAATGTTATTGTTTATCGCTGGTGATTCCACGTTACATTTTTATGTAATTTTTTCTCGATTATTTCTTTAAAGTAGTTCAATGATTTCCGGTTGGCGCCGACTTAAAATTAGTTACTTATATTAGTTTCGGAGATAAATTATTGAGACTGAAAAGATTTATTTCAGTTTTAGTTTTTCAGTTTATTTTTTCATTAGTTTGATTTTTTGTTAAGAAGTTATTATTTTTTGGAATAACAGTAACAAATATCAAAATTATTTCAAGAGAAACCTTGATTAAGAACCTTAGAGCAACTCCTCAAAATGGCCACTGCTTACTTCAATACATGGTTTGTGCGCCCTACTTTCGACTTTCAGATCTTGGATAACTAAACCCTGATAACTAAAGATGTGAACAAAGCAAATAATCAAGTGGATTCAGGTCGGGTGACTTGGGTGGCCAACGTTGTGATACGACATGCCCGATCCGGTTATCGGCATATTTTTTTTGTCAAATAGTGACGTGCAACAAATCTGAAGTGTACTGGAGTACTGATAAAAAAATTACTAGGAACATGACGTTGCAAAAATATTTCTTTGCAATATTTATTTTCACCAAATTTGAATGATGCATTTCTCCACACAAGTATTCTATTTTGCAATAATGTTGATATTTTTTTTGCAAATTACTTCGTTACTGTACAAATGAATAGAAATCCTAAAAAAGTGAAAGTCTACATGAAAACATTATTTTTCTAGGCTAAGTCAGTGACGTCGAGGAAAAATCTGGAGGATCAAATAGATAACGATAAAATGGTAGAATATTCCATGTGAAACACATTGTTCCGATTTACTTCCGAACTACTAATGAATTATAGATTACTGTGTTCCTAGATAACTTTGAGGCATACTCCATAAGTTTGTTACCCTCTCAAACAAGGATGCTACATGTTTCGGTCCTATATAGGTCCATAATTCAGAACAGAACAGAATCACTATTTTGTTTGGGGGCTACAATACAAGCATGCTTAGTGTAGCCGTAACATTCAAACTTTGTTCTCCTAGGACTATGTAATCTTTATATTTATATGTATATATTTTTTTTCCCTCTTATGTTAGAAATGAATCTATCTGTTTTATACCTGAATTGAAGAAATTTACTTACTTACTTACTTATATCATTAGTCAAATGGGGACACAAATAATATGGGGTATGGAAGTTGAAAACTGTGAAAAATGCAAATCTTGAAATACTTATGTTTGATGATGAGGATCACATGAATATAAAGGATAAACAGGAAATAAAAACAAAACATAAAGACATATCGGATATCGTGTAATCAATAGACAACTCGACATGATCAACTGTATAATAGTAGTAAATATTATTGATCGATGTGTCTTTGTGTTTTGTGTTCGTTTTCCACTTCTTATGAATTCGATGTGATCCTCGTCACAACAAACATGGAAGTAATTTAATATTTCTAATTCTTCACATTGTAACGTTTACACTGCGGAGCAGTATGAGTTAAAAGTTGAGTATAAATTACCACTACTAGACCCACATATAAATATATAATTTTTATTATTCGCGTAATTTAGACAAGATATCTAAAGATGATAATCTTTCAATTACCTATTTTTGTATAAAGTAAATATAAAGGGCCCTGTATTATGTATTATATCTCTGGAGTAATTCTCTTTATTATATGGTAGATGAAAATTTCTAGTCGATTATTTAATAATCGATGCGTGTTGAAGTTATTACCATTATTTTGCATTTTTCAAAATAATGCTTAGGAAATGAATTTGACGTTCAAGTAAGTAGTTTTGGTAATTACATATTATGTGAGAGTTAAACGATTTCTTGTTTTGTTGAAGTTTCTGTAAGTTTTAAAACACGAATTTTGAAAAAATGAATTATTTAAACAATAAACATTTAGCCGATATGCATTTCGTTTATGGCCTTGCGGATGGCAATGCGCGCAAAACAAGATGTATTTACCAGAAGCGATTTCCTAATCGAGTACTGCCTTCGGCTTCAATATTTACCAGTCTCCACCGTCGTTTGTCAGAAAGAGGGCAGCTGATATTATTGGAAGTCTACGAGCAATCCGAACCCCAGAATTGGAAGAAGCTGTTTTGAACGCTCTCGAGGAGAATCCAGAAACAGGTACAAGAATAATTGCTGGAGCTCTCAGTCCACAGTTTGGAGAATTATCCACGATCAACAATTTTATCCATACCATATTCAAAGGATACAAGCTTTTTTGCCTCGAGACTTTTCCCAGCGCATTACTATGTGTCAGTGGTTTTTGAGAACATTGGCTGGAAATCCTCAATTTTTAAGATATGTACTCTTCACGGACGAGGCAAACTTCTCCCGAAATGCTATCACAAACTTTCATAACAACCATGTTTGGGTTCTGGAAAATCCGCTTGCAGTTAGTGTAGGACATTATCAGTATCAATTTTCTGTAAATGAAGGGGCGGCAATAATTGATAATTACTTGATAGGTCCTATCTTTCTTCCGTTCCGACTGAATGGAGCAACTTACAGAGACTTTTTAGAAAATGAATTGCCGGGACTACTTCAGAATGTACCATTAGAAATTCGTATCCGCATGTGGTTTATGCATGATTGGGCTCTTGCCCATTTTAGCGTTGTAGCCAGGGAATTCCTTAGCACTGTCTATCCAAATCGATGGATCGGTAGGGGTGTAGAAAAACCTAACTGGGCGTGGGCATTAAGGTCCCCAGATCTAAACCCGCAAATTTTTTATTTTTGGGGACATTTGAAGTCACAAGTTTATAAAACTCCAGTAGCGAACGAGAATGATCCAAGAAACCGAATAGTAGACGCCTGTGAAACAATAAGAAACACACCAATGATTTCTGAGCGGTACGAGATTCAATGACTAGAAGACTGAATGCCTGTATCTTCGCTGAAATTGGACACTTTGTATAATTTATTTGAATTCAATTCAGTTTCATTTACTTCATTTTATTCTACATATTCAAAATTTCTTGAAATAAAATGTTGATATTTCTTGTTTATCAAAACCCTTGATACAAAAATAACAATTTCAAACGAGTAAAATTAAATAGAATAGGTGGCGCCCCCTACAAAAAACCAATACTACTTACTTGAACGTAAAATTTATTTCCTAAGCATTCTTGTGAAGAATGCAAAATAATGGTAATAACTTCAACACGCACCGATTATCAAATAATCGACTTTTTTCCAAATCCAAATATCTAGAAAACGGTTACTTATAGCGACTTATAACAGGGTTAGCTTTTTTACGTAGATATGATAGAAGGATTGATTTTTCCACTGAAAAATGTGCTAGAAGTACGCTCAAAAAAGTTATGAATTTTCAAAAAAGAAAAAGACATGTAGGTGGCGCCCCTTACGAGTACGAGCAATAATAACATCAGGTTCGAATTCGACACTTCTCAATACCAATTTTCGTTCACTTAAGATCAGTATTTCGAAAGTAATTAAAAAAAAAGATAATAAAAATTAGATTCTAACACCCTGTATCTTGGAAACGAAGCGTTTCCGGACATATATTTATTTGAACAATTCATATTAGGATATTCAAAGGAAACTCGTTATCATACCCCAAAACTTTTTTCAATTCAATTCAGAATTTTTCAAACAGAACACAGGTCTTGCAATGGGTTCTAACATCTCACCTTTACTTGCAGAAATATTCATGAACAACCTAGAAAAACAACTTGTACATTTTCAACATTTTGATAAAATAATTTTTTGGTATCGGTATGTAGATGACTGTATTGTATTATTTGATGGCCCTCTGTGTGATGTCGGTCTACTGTTAAACTATCTCAATTCTTTACATCATTCCATCAAATTCACATTGGAATTAGAGAACAACAATTCCCTAGCGTTCCTTGATTTGCTTATCAACAAATCAAACAACCGATTCGACTTTTATATCCATAGGAAACCTACACATACAGACCTTGTTATCCCATCCACTAGTTACCACCCAAATACACATAAACATGCAGCTTTCAACTGCCTACTCAACAGACTCTTCACTATTTCTATGTCAGATGATAATTTCAGTAAGGAGTTTAATATCATCAAACAAATAGCTTTTAACAACGGCTAGTCTCCACACCTCCTGAATGGACTTTATCACCGACTCCTCACCAAATCCCTAAACCGTCCTCTCATTTCTTCTCTTGCTAATAGATTCAAAAATTATTCATTTACCTCACTTTCTTTCCTAAGCAAAGTCTCTTATGATGTTAAGAACGTTCTGATACAATAAAAATACAATAATCTCATTTTATTACACTTACCATACCCTATCACAAACCTTTTCTAACATCGAAGATCGCATTCCTTTACATAACAAGCCTGGAGTTTACTGTATTTCCTCAATATGCTCAATACAATGGACAGAGTGGAAGAAATATTATCACCAGAGTCATGGAACATGTCAAAATTATCGAAACACATCCTGGTTCTAACATTCTCGAAGCTAACACTAAAAGCTCATTTGCTAATCATATAATCAATTCACAACTTCCAAATCGACGAGAATCTGAAAATATTACACGTTTGTGAAAAAGGCAATAAACTCAATCTATTAGAAATTTTCGAAATTAACTCCTCCATGACTAATAGTATTGTTACTTCGTTGAATGAACAGATCAACTTCGATTGTATTAGTTCCTTCAACTCCCTTGTTTTCAATAAACAAATGCTGTATTTTCTAATTTCCAAACTTGTTTTATCTACTTCGTAATTTCCACCTGTTGAATTCGAATATCACTTTTGGTTCCTTCCCAATAATTTTATCCCTCTCAGCTAGATGTCACGTTCAATTTAAAATTGTTTTCAAAATCATCTACTTTGTTTTGTATCCTCTCTTTTAAATTTCACGTTTAGATGTCAGGTTATGTAAATTCATCCACAACAAATCACCTTGCCATTATCAATATTCTTTTTGTTATTTATACAGTTGCTTGCTGATGGATCGGATCATGTATTCAGTGAACGTCACGATGTCTTTGTGTTTGGTTTTCATTCTGATACTTGTTTTTATTTCTATTGTGACCCTCACACAAAACATGATAGTCCTTCAACGTTTTTGAAAATGTTTTAATGTGTTATAATTTTTCCATGTTCAAATCTCATGTGAATAAATTATTAATTTTTATATTGATGTAACCCCTTTTTCAGAATTTCGTCTCGTTTTTGGCTGATGATGGACCTTTATAGGTCCGAAACATGTACCATCCCTATTTAAAAGGGTAATAAACATTGTGGGGTATGATTACGAGTTTTCTTGGAATATTCCATTCCACTCCACTTTGAGATAAGATGGACATTTTTCACAAATTTCATATTAGAATATTGTGAGGAATCACCTCCAGAAGTTTGTCAAAGTACTTTTGAATCACCCTGTTTAGAGTATAACTAATCTAAGAAAGAATTATTTTCCTGAAACATTTTATGTTTCATAATATTCAGAAGATATGCCCTAAATGTGCAATTTATTCTTCCATTTCGAACGAAGTTTTTCACTTCAAACGGGATGAAATGTGAGAGAAATATAGAACTTCGACAGCCTGCAGTGACATTTGCAAGTGATGAGAAAAGAAAAATGATGACCATGTTTCCTTTCGGATATTTCGAGACTGTTTTTCCCCCAAGACTACCCATGAAAAATGGGATTTATTCATACAGAATAATTTTCTTTCCTGCTACTATGATAGCGAAAGGGGAAATATTTCAACACTGTATCATTCAATTCAACTTCAATCACTGTCTCCACTTTGTTATCTATTATTTCCTTCAAAATATATCATTTGGGGTGCGCCAGTTTCGAAAAAACTGACGTAGTGATAATTTTCGCTGAATACCATAGGTTATCAGCAACGATCTGAAGTACCGTGCAAGTCTACAGAATTGGTAGAACTTGTTTTATGGTACTTTGTTTCGAGAATATATCAGAATAATCAGATATTTTCCTGAGGGGCTAATGAGTATTTCATTGACACCATCTTGTAGTATGGATCATAAGCTACAATTTGATTTACCGTGCATGAGTTTCAATTAGTAGAAACTGTTTTGTAGCACTGTTTTTCGTAAGTTTGTGAAAACCAATTACAACTTGTCTTTTCTATATCAAGGTAGGTAACTCTCTGAATGAATGTAATGAATGAGATCTGATCTGATCTTATATAAATCGTTCCCAACTATAAATTTTTTTCAATTTAACATGGCATTTCCGTTGACAGTCCCCAGTTTCACAAAAAAACACATATTTCAGCCCAAGATAAATATATAGTTAGATAATTTCATTGTGACCAAGCTAAACCATGTTGAAGAATTTTGTACATAGTGTGAAAGATATCATAATGTAATATTTTATATAACAACAATAATAATAACGCTATAGAGTAAACCGTTAAAAAAAAATCTGCCATGTACAGCAACAGTTGTCTGGATATAGAATGAGACTGGAGTAAAAATAATGATGATGAAAAGAGTGAGAGTTTTCATTATATAGTTCAAAAAACTAATAGTCCAAATATTGCCACTATTGAATAGGAGAATCAAGTGCTCCATAGTAAGAATCTGGGGCAGAACTGAAATCTGTCTCATAAAGAGGGCAGTCAAATAATATATGCTGAAGAGGCTCATTAACAAGCATGATATAATTAGAATATATTTCTGAGATATCTATGTCATATGCCGATCCACCAAAATATAACATAAGATACTCTATACAGAAACGAATCAAATTATATTGAGACCACATCATTCGGGAGATAAAAACGTGAAATGAGATATTCAACAGGAAATGCGGAGTTTTTATTTTACTTCTATTCCTTTGATAGATTCCATAAATTCTAAAATATAGAGTGATTTTCTGAAGTGGAGGTAATTCCCATGGCCGCTCGTCGTAGCCATTCAGGATAATCTTGATAGGCATTATCGGATCTGCAGTGTTTTCCACAATAGAGTTATTACACAGTTGAATTATCTGCGTTGGCTTTTGGTCGCTCTTCCATCGCAGACATCCATTGTTGAGTGATATCGTAGCGTTCTTGTGAGGTATCTGAAGGTTAACAATGAAAAAGGACGCGTTCGTGATAGTGGGACACCATAATCAATATCCTATGAGGTGACAAAGGGGCATTTTTTAAATAGGTTTTTTTTTTCAAATAAGTTGAATGAAAGATGGGTAGATGACTCAGAAAACGAGCAATCACGAAAATCATTGAACAATCACGAAAATTCATTTTGTAGAACTTCCTCATAGTTTGTCAATTTTATCTTTTGTATTGATCAAATGTCTGTTTAGGTAATTATTAGTTCTGAAAGAAATTTCGACATTTTGTACCCTACTTTTTACATACTTCGCCACTTTCTGAGCAATGTTATTGTTCAAGAAAGGTATTGAAATATATTTTTATGTTGTGTCAATACTAGGATATACTAGTTTGTTCTCTCCTGTATTCTTGAATGAGAATATTGATCACATTTTTGTCATAACCGTGTTGTAATTCAGAATGTTAATTACCTTGTATTCAGCAGGTGGTAGAGGTTCATCTAACAACTGAAAGCTGCCATTTTCTGTTGCTGGGGATGATTCGAAAGGCTGTGTACAACATTATCAGTCTGTGTTGGTTTGATATAAATACCAAACTGCAAATTGTTATTGTTTTTTTGTGTTGTCATATCTTAAAAGTTCAGTTTGATCTCTGATTCAATTTCTAATGTGAATGCAATGTCAGGGTGTATTTCATTGTTTGTTTTCCAGATTATTCATAAAGATAGAGAAAAGAAAGAAAGCCCTTTGATTTGTTGATAATATTTGAATTGAAAATTTAATATGAAGAAAGTTTGTAGCATACATATATTCGAAACAGTTGTAATTTGTGAGATTGGTTTCATGTACAGTCCGTTTTTTTATGTCGTTCCACTATTGGCATCTCGAGAACAGTAAATGATACGAAGTTGGTTGAATTAGAGAAAAGTTGCCTATTTTAGTGAAAAATTAAACGTTGTTTCCAAATAAAAAATATCACGAACCGTTTTCAAAATATACGGGGAAAACCGAAATGGCCCGTTTTTTTTTCTTTGCGCCTCTATTTTTAGGAATATGGATATGTGTTCGAGAAACTTTCTTCTCTGTTTTGAATTTGTTTCGATAAACTGTGCTTTGGTTTCCAATACGACATTTCGTTCTCCGGGGGCCACCCTCAACTCAATTTTTTCGAATACGGACCTGTATTTTTTTCAATGAGCTTAGTTCTTATCCATCATCGAGGTCCAAACAATGAAAATCCTTCCCTCCAGAATACGGTCCTGTTTTTATTTTTGTTCGTATTTGAAAGGGTATCTGACTTAAGTTTCGAGGTTAAAATTTAGAATAACAAGGAACAACGATTGATACATTATACTTTATACATGTTCAAAGAATCGAAAAGCATTTTTCTTGTGTGTCCATTCTTGAGCAATAGGCAAGTTTTTTGTCTGTCTTTGAGTCCGAAACGATTCCCAAACGGACCTATTTCAAATGAAAACGGAAAGTTTCAAACGTCATGAAGTACGTAGTAAGCCAAGGAATGAAAGAAAATGAATGACAGATTACAAATAAACGAATTTAAGTCTGAAGGGTGCATTATTCATACGTTGAACCAAAAACTATGGAGTTTGCTAATGATGAGAAAGTGGATATGTTGTTCGTATATTCGAGGTGTTCGAGAAATAGCACCAGATCTCTGGCTATGTATCAAGAAATGTATCCCGAACGTCGTCAGCCCAATGCCAGAATTTTTCAACGTATTGAAAGAAGTTTACGAGATAATGGTTCATTTGTGAAATCTAAGAACAAAAGTTGCCCTATTACTGGAAATGAGGTGATAATGAAATGGACGTTTCAGGTAAGTTTTTTTAAAGTTTCATGTTACACATAGTAAAATGATAATTTGAATCAGGATTCGTGAAATACAAGAAAAATCAGAATGAAGAAGTATCTCTTAGAGAGATAGCGAGAAATAGTGGTATATCGCACTCGTCAACAAAAAACATTTTTAAGGAACATAAATTCAAGCCCTGCAGAATGAGAAAAGTACATCATTTGCGTTTAACAGTCTACAATAAAAGGGCAGAATTTTGCACATGGCTACTGAGACATTTTCGGCAAGATGATGAAATTTGTGATAAAATTTTATGGTGCGACGAAAGTCGGTTCACAAATAATGGATAGTTCAACAGGAATATGCATTATCACTGGCGCCAGGAGAATGCCAATTTACATAGAGCCAATTATTTTCAAGAGAGGTTCGGCATTAATGTCTGGGTTGGTGTTTTGGATACCAAAATCATTGGTTCCTACTATTTCGATACTCCATTGACGGGGGAGTTGTATCTTGAGCTCATATCGGCGATTCTGGTCTATTTTTTGGAAGATTTGCCCCTGAATGTCCTAACGAAGTATCAATATTTCCAACATGACGGAGCCTAACCGCATCGCACAGGAATTTGTGAAACATTTCTCGATAGGAAGACAGGAAGATGGATAGGAAACAATGGTCCTATTAAATGGCCACCGCGTTCACCCGACCTCACTCTTCTCGATTATTCGATATGGGGTTTCATCAAGTGTTCAGTCCAACTTTTGAGAATGTGGAAGAGTTGAAAGCTCCAATAAGACGAGTATGCATGGCTATAACTCCCCAAATGCTTCAAAATTTCCACAAACATACCATTTTTATAGCGAAAATGTGTTAGAGGAATGGTGGGCGTCAATTTGAACACCTTATCAGACGTCGGTAGCGATGACTCAAAAATGTGTACTTGAGATATCAATTGTTGTTCTTTGTTATTACAAGCTTTTATTTAGATTCACCTGTCCCGATGTTTGTCATCAAATCTTGCAAATTGAATTTGATCCACTTCCAGTTGCCCGATCAACAAGAAATTTGGCAGGTGTTCATAGTTACCGTGACAATGCATTATGGAATTTTTGAGAAAAAAAAATGGCGGCTCTAAGATGGCGGACGAGATTTGTGTTTATGGTCCGATTCGAGTCAAAATTAGTATGTGGGGGTTTTTGGGGCCGGAGATAATGAATTTTCTTTCAGAGTTCACAAATTCAAGATGACGGCTCTAAGATGGCGAGCAAGTTCTGTAATTATGGTCCGATTCTATTAAAAATTGGTATGTGGAGGTTTTCGGGGTCAAAGACTATGAATTTATTCTCAAAATTCGTAAATTCAAGATGGCAGCTCCACATGGTTGTGATAATGGAACATTTCTATTAAAAATTGGTGTGTCAGGGTTTTTCGGGTCAGAGATATGAATTCAGTTGAAGATTATTGTTTTTTTGACAGAATTCATAAATCTTCAGATGGTCTCCTTATTGAAGAACTAGATAGCTCAGAACTCACAGGAAAATGGCCTCATAATGACTATGCATTAACAAAAATGCATAGATTGAGGTGTACTTACTAAAAAGCACAAAATAAAATAATTATTAAAAAACCTTTTTAAAGACAAGCTTTTATTCAAATGCACTGAAAAGTAGAGAATAATAGCTTTGGATGTGCGACGTAGGTTATTCCGTGAGTTATAAATTCAAAAGCTTGTCGCGCAAAGTTTTCAGTTCGAATACAGAAGCGACAAGCTTTTGAATCTATAACTCACGGAATAACCTACGTAGCACATCCAAAGCTATTATTTTTCACTTTTTAGCGCATTTGAATAAAAGCTTGTCTTTAAAAAGGTTTTTTCATTATTTATTTTTTTTATAGTTTTTTGTCCTAATTTTAGATAGTTTCAAGTTTAATGTGTAATTCAAACTGAAATATTGCCTTTTGCATGCGAAGGCTAGAGCAAAATCAGTAGAAAATAAATTTTGGAATTTTCAGTGTTCGGATCTTGATTATGGAATTCATGGCAGAAATATGGAAACAAATACCAGGTGAGATACATATCTGAACTCGGTAGGATAAGAACTTCTCAAATTTATTGAAGATTGCCTTTGTACTGTTTGTCTACCTCTATTTTGTAATCCAATTCAGGAGAAGAGTGGATTTGCTGTATTTCGTGCAAAAAGTGGTCACCTTTGAAGTGCACCAATAGCCGCAATACTGCTATCTAAGAATGTATAAACTGTGAGTCTGAAGTGAAGTGTGTTGTTTCATATACCTGATCTTTTATGCTAATATATGTTACTTAATCCATCTCAGAATCATATGTTTAGTTCTGTATAAAATGTAATTACCATATAAATAAATGTTCTATCTCTAATTAATGAAAAATAGACGTGGTCCAATTTAGGGGACCTGTGGTTCAAAATAGGAAACCAGTATGTCAAATAGGACCAATTGATCTATTTTGATTTGATTTTTATGCGAACCACCCAAACAGTTTATTGCTTGTTTCGTTAAATCTATCCATTTATTACACGCTAGAGTACCCCACTAAATTTTTTGTTTACAAATGGTTACAAAATTTCCCTTTTACAGAGGTAGTTTCTCAGGGGGTCAAATATAGGGACCTTCATCCTATATATATATATATATATATATATACTTATTTCGAAATTACATTAAGGGCAGAACACAAAGGGTAAAGATCGAGGGCACTTTGAGTAACTCATTTACAGTAACAATAGGAGTTGCACAAGGTACCATTCTGGGTCCATTACTCTTCCTTGTTTATATAAACGATCTTAGTAGCATCAAAAATTTTAATGGTGGAATAATTTCATATGCTGACGACAATGCTATTGTTTTCACACATGATACATGGACCGAGAAAAACCTCAGTCTCAGTCCCACCGAGAAAAACCTCATAAATTTGAAGAAATGGCTAAATAAAAACCTTCTGAGCCTAAATATCAGTAAAACCAAATTCATGACATTCACAGTCACTCAAACCGACCAACCTGAAATCAAAAACATATACATACATGAAAAAAATTGCTTAGCAAGAAACAACTGCGACTGCCCCAATATATAGAAAGCCCAAAAAATCAAATATCTAGGGGTGATAATAGATCAGCACATGGGATGGGATGAACACGTTAACGTCAAAAGATCCAGGAAACTCTTACATAAATTTCACCCACTCAGAGACATTCTGAGATAACAACTCTTACTTATAGTCTACAACTCATTAATAGAATCAGTCATAAGATATTGCATCATAGCCTGGGGTGGAGTGTTTGAAAACGTAATCAACAAACTTCAAACAACAAAAAACTCCATTTTGAAAATTATTTTCAGGAGAGATAGATTATTCTCTACACAACAACTTTATTCAGAAACTCGAGTCCTAAATGTAAGGAGTCTTGACACGCTGCAAAGCCTTACCTGGATTTACAAACAAAAAAATAAATTACATCCTCAACAATATAGAACTACGCGATTCACTACCAATCTTACAATAGATATCCCTAGATTCCACAAATATCATACACAATGAACTATATTTCATCTAGGCCCCAAAATATTTAATTCACTGCCCACAGAAATGATAGAATGCAAGAGTCTCAAGAAATTCAAATCATCGACTAAATTATATATCTCTGAAAACCAGCACATACTAAATATATTTCAGTGAAAATAAAATATTGTGTCATATATCTCAGTAAAAAGGAAATATTGTGTGATTCCATTGATTTCGCTTCTCCCTCCAACTATAAGTATTTTTAAAAAACTTTTTAGGCTTAGGTTAGTTTTTATATATGTATATATATGTGTGTATATATAGGTTAGTGATAATCGATTTGGAAATACCAGCTACATCGAAAACGGTTAGCTAGAATGATAGGAATGCACTACAAGCCTTCCAGGCTTAGACATTCACTCCAGACTTAATTTAAAAATTTATCAATATGATCCAATGTGATACTTACCCCATCACCTCACTGAATAAAGAATCTGAATCTGATCTGAAAATTGTATACCTAAACAGAAAAAAAAATATTTTCATCCTCTTGTACTTACTTCATGAAATTTAAATTTTACTGCAGCTTCGGAATTCAGAAATAATTTCTACCGTGTGTGAAAAAATTACACCTACGCACAATTTTTCATACTATGGAAAAACTTCCACTGTTTCGATAACATTCATTCAATTCGATTCGTTTCCAAAAGAGGAATTCTCCCAGCTTCGCACCCCTCCGAATATCCATTGTGATGCTTCATCTACTTATAAAGTTGTAATAAAATTTGAGGTAATGCCGACTCGTTGGCAATATTGTGTTTGACACTGAAACTTTCCAGTTATCCCAGCTTGAGGGCTGTCTTTGCTTTGGAAGGGATTTCAACTTTCGCAATCTATTAGGTTCGTTTTCTTTTCAGCAGTTGGCGCGTTCTTTTCCATTTATTAGTTTATTCGCTAACTTTCGCCCATTCTGCCGTTTTATTGTAGACATCTTCAGGTCAGCTCTTTATGTGTTAACGTGTGTTGGACGTGCAGAATGTGAGGTGTGCTCGTTTCGTGATTTTATACACCCAGTAACTAATTTGAGTTACGGTCCTTCAGTACATATCGGGGAAAACTCTCAACTCAATTATATTTGTTGAAACTACTGAATGACTGAAGTGATGTTAACCAATACTTTTATTGTGAGGATACACTGAGGAGTACCTGAAAAGTGTTTTATACTTTTCTCGAAGAAGTTTTATTTTTGCTGGCAATTATCAATAGAGTAAGATCCCAGAGCACACCTACGTCATTTTAGCAAAGCTGAAATTTTAATTATGAATAGTGTGATATGTAGTTGAGAACGTATGCCTACTTGCTAACTTGAAAGCAGGGCCCTTTTACAGGTTGTAGGTGAAAAAGTACATGAGAAACTTTGTCACTTACGTTGAAGTATGGTAATGCCTTCAACAATTAATATCGTCCAGTTAGCCGAGCGGTCTGAGGCGCAAAATTTTAGCTATGGATCTCAGCTATGGATGTCAAGCGTAGGGATTTGAACACTTGGTTCAAATCCCTACGCTTGACAATTTTTTTTTTAATTTTCACTTCGGAATTTGGAAATCATTTGTTCTGGAACGAATATTCGAATGAAACACAAATCATTTCTCAATTTCGATGGGGGAAAAAAAAAACGTCAGGCGTGGGGATTTGAATCCTCGGTACCTTTTGAGATCCAGAGCTTCAATCTAGCGCCTTAGACCACTTGGCTAACTGGACCATATTAATTGTCAAATACATTTTTCAACTTCAAGTGGGAAAGTTTTGTATGTATTTTGTACCGCTACCCGTGAAAGGGCTCCGCTTTCGAGCTAGCAAGTATGCATACGTTCTTAACTACATATCACACTACTCATACTCAAAATTTCAGCTTTGCCAAAATGACGTAGGTTTGCTGGCTCTGGGATCTTGGACTACAATATTTTTCATGATCACTAGCATATATGAAAAATACAAATCCTTCAATACAGTGTAGTGGAGTGTTATTTATGAGGGATTGATGGAAATATATCCAAGAGAAGTATTTGGGGATATTGGATTTGTTTTGTTGTCTAATTTTCTCTCGGGAATGTATAGATAGGATCAAAATATTAGTATTGATATTTTTCTCCTCAAATCCTTCTGCAAGTAAATATTGAAAATCAACCAAATTTTGGTGATTAATGAAACAAATGAATTTCTTCGATGAAGTTTCATGCGTTGGATTGCTACAAAGTCAGGAACGGACTGCCCTTGATGGTCCACACCCCAAAACTTCAAAATGACTTGGATTTTTTTATATTTTTAGAGAAAACAAGGTTTTTTGAACAATTTTCTGAATAAAAGTATTCGGGTGTATAGTCGATTGGAGCAACGACAGTATTTGCAGAATAATTAGAGAACAACTGCTCCACCACCCATTCTCATCCAGAAGGTACTGGGTTATTCACCATAAATAATCCACCCCTTATCTTAGTTATTATTGCCCATCAAAAATACAGTGGTGTGTAGATTTCAGGGGATAAAAAAAATTAACTGGGATAACCTGTATAATATTAAATTTTTGGAACTTTTTTCCTGATTAAAAAATTATACCATATATTACTTCTATCTCATACCGTTTTTGAGTTATCGAAGGTCGAATAACTTAGACTAGTTGTTACTGTAAATACCTATCCTACGAAAGTAAACATTTTGAAATGAACAATGAAAATGACAACTATATTATGTGGATAAATATTAACCACATCACTCAAACTGAGCACCTGTAGACCGGTTTCGGGGTATTTGCCACTGTCAAGCAGACTGATGTCTGCGATCCTGATTGAAACAATCAATATCAATCCAATCCATAGTATTTAGCTGGGATTGAATTAGCAGAATGAAGTTCACCATTAGCTAACGCCATCTCGCCCCAACTGCTGCAACTGAAACATTACCAACTGACATGTTATCCCGAGTCTCAGGATAGAAATCTGCCATAAGAGACAGACGTCTGTAACAACATATCGATAGCCAGCAATTATTTCATTGAAAATGAAAAAATATATTATTCCTTGAGACAGCTGACTACAAATACCTATACAATAGTTGTGTGTATGTTGGTCGCATATCCATAAAAAAACAACTACTTTCCTGGCCAATGCTTCGACGGGCGTTGAATTACATCCGATCGATTTCAGTTGAACCATTTTTATTGATCAACCAAAATCGAACAAAAATATACAGGGTGTTAGTGAATAAGTGCGACAAACTTCAGGGGGTGCATGGAAAAATAATGACAGTTTGCTATATAACTTTTGTCCGCAAATGCTTCGTTTTCCGAGATACGGGGTGTTAAAGTTTTTCTTAGAAACTGACTATTTCTTTGTTGATCTGAAACCGGTCGAGATATGCTAATGAAATTCGGTGAGTTTCAAGAGGTAGTTATTGCGCATTTTTTGACTTGCAATTGAGAATTTTATGTTTATCATTGGCGCCACTGTTTATCATTGGCGCCAATTCAAATAAATTCATTTCTGAATTAATCGTTGAATTTGTGACAAAAAATCTCCCCTGCCGTTTTTATGCAAAAAAATGAAATATCTTAACGCGTATTTTTCATTTCTTCAACACATTATCAAGAACTATCTAATACAATAACGTTAAACCAGAACAATAACAGAAAATAATACTAATAAATAAATAGGCGTAAAGCTACAAAAAATGTTCAAAATGACCTCCCTCAGACGTGATACTATATTCAACTCTTCGCCTCATTGATTGTCGTATTCGCGCAAATATTCCTGGTGTATTTCTTATTGTCTCACAGCCGGCTATAATTCGACGAGAGTGGAATGAACTAATGACTTGAGAAAACCCCAAATGCAAAAATCTAGAGGATTTAAATCCGGAGATCGAGCAGGCCAATGTTCCGTACCTCCCCTACCTATCCAACGATTTGGATATACTGTATCTAAGTAATTAGGTACAATAATGCTAAAATGGACTGGTGCACCATCATGCATGAACCAGAAGTGTTGTCTCAGCTGTAGAGGAATTTCTTAAAGAAGAACAGGTAACTCTTTCTGTAGTAAATTAAGGTAAGAGTCGCCTGTCAGTCGTTGTGGGAGGTAATATGGACCGATTGAATGACCATCAAGTACTCCAAGCCGTACATTTACTGAAAACTGATGCTAAAAATGAGCTTCAAAGATTCCATGTGGATTTTCCTCAGCCCAGAAGTGATTGTTATGGAAATTTCGAATACACTGTCGTCCAAAATTAGCCTCGTCATTGGACAAAACTCCATTTGAAAAATTAGGAATTTTAGCGATTATATGAAGGATCCAATGGCAAAAAACTAGGCGCGGAAAAAAGTCTCTGGGTAGTAGAGCTTGCACACGTTGAATATGAAACGGATACAATTGCTGTTCTTCAAGAATTTCAAATAGAGTGAAGTTTCTTACATTCAGTATGTTGGCAATTTTTCAAGTACTTGTTTCAGGTGACTCCGCAATTAACTCGAGAACTGCTTCTTCTAGTTGCACAGTTCGTACTTCTCGAGGGCGCCCGCAGTCAGCCGTTTGTTTCTTAAATGTACCATTTTCGCGCAAACGTTGGTGAAGACGAGCAAATATTGTGTAGAAAAATCGAATTAAACGGTTTTCTTCACATAAAGGATTCAATATAAAATTGAACCAGAAAATGGTAGATCTCAGGTGAAAAACAACTACTTTCCTGGCAAATACCACGCAGAACGTTGAATGATATTCACCTGGAATTCCATGCATACTTCCATATAATATCAATGGACATTGAATGCAAATGTTTCTTTCTGATAAGCTCGATTATGTTTAATTTATGTCGTGTTCACCTAACAATCCGCATACCAGTTTCAGGCTTCTTGGCCCTCATCAGTACGGAGTAGTCAACCAGCCAAAGGTCCAAAGAACTCTGGCTGAAGTGAGACACAACGTAAACCAACCATCATCGATCTTGTAACACCTATAGGTACGCCGGAAAAGATAAACTTTAACTGGCGGTACCTAGTGACAGAAAGAAACACTCCGAAAATCTCCCACCTCGATAGGTTTCTAAATAAAAGATTCCTTCTCAGTAGGAGTGGCAAGCCCGTCTAGCATAAAGTGAAAGATAAGTGCCATGTGGAGTGGAATGAATAGAAAAATCGAATTAAACGGTTTTCTTCACATAAAGGATTCAATATAAAATTGAACCAGAAAATGGTAGATCTCAGGTGAAAAACAACTACTTTCCTGGCAAATACCACGCAGAACGTTGAATGATATTCACCTGAAAATCCATGCATACTTCCATATAATATCAATGGACATTGAATGCAAATGTTTCTTTCTGATAAGCTCGATTATGTTTAATTTATGTCGTGTTCACCTAACAATCCGCATACCGGTTTCAGGCTTCTTGGCCCTCATCAGTACGGAGTAGTCAACCAGCCAAAGGTCCAAAGAACTCTGGCTGAAGTGAGACACAACGTAAACCAACCATCATCGATCTTGTAACACCTATAGGTACGCCGGAAAAGATAAACTTTAACTGGCGGTACCTAGTGACAGAAAGAAACACTCCGAAAATCTCCCACCTCGATAGGTTTCTAAATAAAAGATTCCTTCTCAGTAGGAGTGGCAAGCCCGTCTAGCATATAGTGAAAGATAAGTGCCATGTGAAGTGGAATGAATAGAAAAATCGAATTAAACGGTTTTCTTCACATAAAGGATTCAATATAAAATTGAACCAGAAAATGGTAGATCTCAGGTGAAAAACAACTACTTTCCTGGCAAATACCACGCAGAACGTTGAATGATATTCACCTGTATAATTTGTTCAATTCGATTTTTCTATTCATTCCACTTCACATGGCACTTATCTTTCAAATATTGTGTGATGGGGTACCCTACGTCCTGGATACAACTCAGCATACAATCGTCGAGCTTGCCGACCATTTCCATTACTTCGACCATAGACAAAATGCATGTCTGACAATTCCGCATTTGTATAATTTTCCATTTTTTTCGATAAAAGAAAGATTAATTACTCATTATCATTAATGTTATATCAAACTGAAAGCTTAGAAGAAGAAACACTAATTTGCATTTCGTTGAAATATTTGTATTTAACAGAATGTTGACAGTAGCCTACTAGCATCGCTACTAGATAATGTATTAAAGTAAAGACAAATACGCGTTGAGATGTTTTATTTTTTTGTATAAAAACGGCGCCCCATACGAAAAAAAGGCGGGATGGATTTTTTGTCACAAATTGAAAGAGGAATTCAAAAATTTTAAATATTTCAAAAAAATTGAGATCATTACCCGTATGCGCGCCAATGATGAACATAGAATTCTTAATTGCATGTCAAAAATGCGCAATAATTACCTCTTGAAACTCATCAAATTTCATTTGCATATCTCGACTGGTTTCAGAGCAATAAGTAAATAGTCAGTTTTTAAGAAAAACTTCAACACCCCGTATCTCGGAAAACGAAGCATTTGCGGACAAAAGTTATATAGCAAACTGTCATTATTTTTTCATGCAGAATCACCCCATGGAGTTTGTCGCAATTATTTACCAACACCCTGTACTTGTGAACCTTGTATTTCGATTTTTGTTGATAAATTTTTGTCCGACCAAAAAAGTTGTACCCATTCAAAACTTAACGATCAACTGATGCGTCATAGGCGATTTTCAGACAAGTTGAAACGCGTTTGGAACGTGTGAACTGTAGGCAGTTGAGTTGTATTTGTATTTTGCTTCTCATTTTAGAAATAAGTCCTTCAAATTTTTCTTCGGGCATTCTCAAATAATTTTTGTATGCATCCTTGTCCTCCAAAGCCAGCTCCTTGAGCAGGGTTCCTGAAACGCCCAATTTATTCCTTCGCAATATCCAATTCCTGGCCCAAAATCGACGTTTTCTGGATTTTTTGTTGAATTTAGAGAAAATATCTCTGATTTCTTCGTTTAATGATTCGCAAATAGCTACTCTGCCTGCCTGGACGATTTAGTTCGCAGCCATTTCAAACAGCTACCGAATCAATTTTCGTTTACACGTGTGATCAAAAATTCATTTCGATTGTGATTGATCAACTTGGTTGATCAACTAAAATCGATTCGTGAGAACGCGCCTCAATCGATATACCCTCAGGCGATATCAAAATCTTGTCTACTGGCTAAACGCTGTATTTTACCATAAACAATTGAAATCCTGAGACATTCAAATCAACAAAAACTCTCAAAGTGGCGTCAGATCATATAGTGAGTAATATATAATTCGCTTTAAGTCATTTTTGACGTCTTCAACTTAATTGAAATACCAATAATATAATATATTTATACTTCTATAATCATACAAGGATACGACAATATAATTCAAAAGTGAGCTTTATTATAGAGAGTTTCGAAAATATACAAAAGACTAATGATGAATATTCATATTCATTAATCAATTTCAGTGGTACAATAATGCTCATTCAGAAACTATGTTGAAACACCTGTTCAGTATCCTGCATGTATGGAAATTATCCTGCATAAACATACAATGTAATTGTAATAATTAACTTGGTTTCAGCATATTACATTTTTTATTGTTATTTCATATGTCTTTTCGCAAGTGATAGCCGAGGGAATTTTTACCATTAACCTTTCGGAGAATTGGGCCTTTCCTAAGAATTTGCATTTATTACTACTGAAATCTTCATTAATATAGAGCAGGGCAAATATTAATTGATCTAGCAATTCAAATGGTATTCCCAATAAATTGGAATAACCTTTAGAAACGATTTTTTTTTCATGGGGCAATTAGCGTACCATTATTCGCAAAGGCGCGTTCTCACGGGTCGATTTTAGTTGATCAACTTTTACAAAATTTTACAATAAATCTAGAGAACGTCGGTTTTGGGTCAGGAATTGGATATTACAAAGAAATAAATTGGGCATTTCAGGAACCCTGCTCAAGGAGCTGGCTTTGGAGGACAAGGATGCATAAAAAATCATTTGAGAATGCCCAATGGATAATTTATAGGACTTATTTCTAAGATAAGAAGCAAAATACACAAACAACTCGACTGCCTACAGTCCACACGTTCCAAACGCGTTTCAACTTGTCTGAAAATCGCCTATGACGCATTAGTTCATGGATACGTTTTCAATGGGTCAAACTTTTTCGGTTCGACAAAAATTTATCAACAATAATCGAAATACAAGGTTTACAAGTATATTTTTGTTCGATTTGGGTTGATCAATGAAAATCGTTCAAATATAATCGACTCGCCTCAAGGGATAGAAGATGGGAGCCGAGGTCACAAAGATGAGTCACAGTATCAGTTACAAAGCTCAGTTATATAGTAATAACAGTAATAACATCATACAGTACTCAACGAGAGTATATCATGTTTTCTAAGTCTCATCAGAGCATTGTGTTTTGTGCAGAATAAACAGTTTATTGTGTACAGCAGTATTTCATTCAACACATCCACGAACAATACGCTCAGCAAACCAGCCAAATAGGATTTCTGTCGGTCAGTGAAACCAGAAACCACCCCATAGATCCAAAACAACACCTACATATAAAAACGGCGTCTCACGGCGCGAGGCTTGACGAAATCGGCTTGGCGATTGTCGAGTCTCGCGTCGTGAGAACAGTCGACTCGCGTAGGATCGAGACTTGTCAAGAGTAAGCTCGAGGGGGCTCGACCGTTTCCATGAAATGTCATTAACTTCCCAAACATCGAAGGCGCGAGGCTCGACTAGCTGGCTCGTGCTGTATGGCTTGATGAGCGGTCACACGGCGCGAGGAAGTCTGCCCACAGTATCGGCTACGACGGCAGCCCGGTCACTTCGGAGAGGAAGTTTTGTGGTGGGAGAGCATAGTTGAGTGTTGTTTTAATTATTGTTTATCAACATAGAATGGAATTCAGAAGCAATTATTGAATTTTCAGTTTATATGAGAAAGAAAAAATATGTATATAATAAAAACTTTTTAACAAAAAATCTAACCGACGAAAAAATCAACTGAAAAGCAAAAAATAATATAAAACTTCTTGGTCTCAATGATAATTGAGCTCCTGAACTGATGTGAGTAACTAATTTCAAGTCGGCGCCAAACAAACAATTATCGAATATCATTATATTACTTTGAAGAAGTAATCAAAACGCCGCTGTGCATCTCGCTGCCATCATTCTACGCTTTACCTAATTCAATTGCTTGTTTGTTTGGCGCCGACTCAAAATTAGTTACTCACATCAGTTTAGGAGCTCAATTATCATTAAGACTAAGAAGGTTCATTTTATTTTTTGCTTTTCAGTTGATTTTTTCGTCGGTTTAACTTTTTGTTGAAAAATGTTTATTTTTAAATTTTTTGTGGCTGAAATCTACTTATTTTTGATTACTTTCAAAATACCTACTTACCTAGCTTACTTCAACTATTAACTGTTAAATAATGTGATTACTTCAACTATTTATTGTTATATAATATAAATTATTTTTGAGAGTTCTGGTTAGTTGATTTCATCACTTTGTATATAAATAGAATCATAGAATGTAATTATTGTGACGGATGTAGGAGGATCTGTCAATGTCAACTACATATGTGTGCCAATGTTCACAAGTGAAAAATCAATCATCCCCTATTTTTCCACCCATTAGGGTGGATCATTCCATTCCAAATTAAAATATGATCAACGATGAGGTATACCCTATCTAATAAAAAAAACATCCAAATCGGAGATCCCACTACAAAGTTATGCCTGATAGAATCGGTTAATGGACCAAAATTCAGAGGGTGAACGATCAATATCCTCCATTTTGCTACCCTAAGAGATGAAGTTTTTTGTTCAAATTCATATGGGACCAACTTCGAAGTACACCCTATCCAATGAAAGAAGAATAATCGGAATCGGACTTCTCTGTAAAAAGTTATGCGTGGTCATACATGAAAAAAAATATACGCGTCGACTAGAGAACCTCCTTCTTTTTTATTTCGTCTGTTAAAAATACGCTGCCGCACATGCTATCCTCTCATCAGCGATATATATAGCTACTTTATGCCTTCCTAGGCTCATGTCCCAACTTCTAGCCAAAGATAGACGACGAATCGGTGAAACTATACACGCCGTGAGACCGATCAGGCTCGAGATTGCACAAACCTCATTCCTGTGCACCGAGCACAACCCCCCAAGCCAAGCTCGTCAAGACTCGCGCCGTGAGACGCCGGCTTCAGACATATAAAGCTGTGTAATGAATATAGAGAGTTGTTTACTTGAGACATTATCAAATAAATATATGAAAGTCCCACAGAAAAGAAAACCAGTACGTGGGGAATTTCACACTATTCATTTTTCAGTAAAATATTGTATTCCAGCTTTACCGGTCGAATTTATATTCCGTTCATTATATCAACTACCAGTAAGATGGTTAGATCATGATAAAGATCCTATGATTTGAAAAATTGATATGATTTTCAATTTCGACTTTTGGTGCAAGGAATGATACTTTTTTGTCCAATAGCTTGATTTTTTCTGGGTGTATTTATGGAATTTTTTCTGTATCTTGTGGGATATTTGTGAAATATGGATTGACTGTCTGAAATGTTTCTGTATTGAAACTCAATCAGTGTCATTAGAAATAGTTGTCGAATATCCATTATCTGACATTCACTATATAATTCCTAGTTATTTATGAGTTTCAACCCAAAAATGCTAAGATACCAATTTCAAACATTATCATTGATTATATAGTTGCTACTTATTTCACTGCAGTATTCGCAACATTCAAGTATTGCACATTTCTCAACAGATTCTCACTATTCAGGAAAAACGTAAACCAAGTACTCAAAACAAATTGTTTCTGAGTAGCAGGATCCTCTTCTGACATCAATTTGCAGAGTTCAGTCATTCAGACTATCATCTATAAACATTCCCATTTTTTCCTATTCGAAAAGTATATTTGTACTTTTTTCGTATTATTTAAGGTGCTGTGTCAATTGTATCAGAACATCACTATCCTAATGAGGCGTAGTGTAGAGAAAAAAGATGAAATGATAATAATTGAAGTAATCTGCACGGAGCTGAACGAATATTCGATGAAAGACATCCAGATCGACCCATATCACAAACATTTCCAAGGGACAAATTTCAAAGGACCGGAAACGTTAATGACGACAAGCGAAATGGACGGCCAAAAATCACACAAGAGAAACAAATTGGAATTGTTACTGGAATGGTAGTGAATCGATCCTACACAATCCACATGTGGGTTGTGTCGGAAAACTGTACAGAGAGTTTTGAAGTAAAATAAATGTCACCCCTTCGAAACGAAAAGGCTACACCACCTAACAGAAGACCGTAGACGGAAATTTTATGAGATAATGACTGAAAAAATAGCCCAAGAACCTCAAAACTGTATGTATTAGTGAAGAGTCCACTTTTTTCCCTAATGGTAATGTACACACTCAAAATGTGCTATACCGGAGTGACACAAATCCAAATTATTTTTGTGAAGGACCCAGTTCTCTGTGGAGGCGATGCCAGTCTTGCATCAATGTAACAAACGACTTCGGGTGAGTAGTCGTTCTTGGAAAATATGTTTCTTCATCTGGTTCATCAATATGAGTTCCTAATCAAGACGGGAATAGAAAATAAAATTATAACCTGAATAAAAATGCAGAGTTCCGCTTTCAGATTCCTTCTTTTGAGTAAGGGTTCCGTCAAAATATCTATGACGTATAGTTCGATTTTCAGCGTGGCTAAATCCGGGGAAGGAGTTGATTTCTGTTAAATAATCACAAAAAATTATTAACTTTTATCGTGGATTCTTCAATTTTCAGAAAAATATTTCTATTCGATTGAGAAAGTTTTGTTTTTCGACATGAATACTCTCCAAGAGGTTATTTTGAACTACTGGAGTTTATCAAATGATTCCACTTGTGATTTTGTGAATATGCTGTTCATATTTTCTAACAAATGTCCTTTCCCTACCCCACTTTCCGAACCTATTGTTCTCTTTCGAACATATATGTACTTTCTATTCCGCAAATTCATAAACGTTTTTAAGTGCAACCATTTTCTTCCATATCCTATGATAATAATAATAATCTTTATTTTCCAGTAAACATATATAAATGTATGGGATTTGTCAAATGCACACACAAAAAAAGAAAACACACACTTATACAGAAAAATAAGTTATAAGTTATGTAAATATATATATATATATATATATATATATTTATATATATATATATATGATGTGAAAGTGGGAAATTGGTGCCCGTGAGAAATTATGAAAAAGGAATTTGTGGCATAATGGTCAGATTATTAAATTAGAGAACAAAAGCATCCTCAAGCGAGACTCGAACTCGCAACCTTAAGCTTGCCGGGCTTACGCTCTACCGATTGAGCTATGGAGGCTATGAGAATCGACACACACTCGTAAACACTTCACTTCCTTCAATTTAATGTGATGTTGGAATGAATCGAAAAATCAAACGTACTTATCAGTGGCCGTCGAGACCCGGTACCTATTCACCCACGGCCACTGATAAGTACGTTAAGTGTTCACGAGTGTGTGTCAATTCTCATAGCCTCCATAGCTCAATCGGTACTAGCCAGTTAATCTCGCTGAGAATCTTTTCTTCCAATTTAATAATCTGTCCATTATGCCACAAATTCCTTTTTCATAGCTTCTCACGGACAACAATTTCCCACTTTCACATCATATATTTGGCTAAATCTTATCAGTGGTTGGAGATCATCTTCCTAGAACTTCCACTGAAATCATCCCTTCGACGATGATGTTTGGGTAAATAGGTACCGGGTCTCGACGGCCACTGATAAGTACGTTTGATTTTTCGATTCATTCCAACATCACATCAAATTGAAGGAAGTTAAGTGTTCAAGAGTGTGTGTCGATTCTCATAGCCTCCATAGCTCAATCGGTAGAGCGTAAAGCGTAAGCCCGGCAAGCTTAAAGTTGCGAGTTCGAGTCTCGCTTGAGAATGCTTTTTTTCTTTAATTTAATAATCTGTCCATTATGCCACAAATTCCTTTTTCATTATTTCTCACGGACAACAATTTCCCACTTTCACATCATATATTTGGCTAAATCTTATCAGTGGTTGGAAATCATCTTCCTAGAACTTCTACTGGAATCGTCACTTCGACGATGATGTTTGGGTGAATGGGTACCGGGTCTCGACGGCCACTGATAAGTACGTTTCATTTTTCGATTCATCCCAACATCACATTAAATTGAAGAAAGTAAAGTGTTCACGAGTGTGTATCGATTCTCATAGCCTCCATAGCTCAATCGGTAGAGCGTAAGCTCGGCAAGCTTAAGGTTGCAAGTTCGAGTCTCACTCAAGGATGCTTTTTTTCTTTAATTCAATAATCTGTCCATTATGCCACAAATTCCTTTTTCATATATATATATATATATATATATATATATATATATATATATATATATACATATATAGGTAATAGGAAATTAAAGTTCCACACGAGGAATACATCTCAAGATGTATTAATATATATATATGTATTAATATATATATATATATATATATATAAGATTCATAGATATGAAATGTAAATAAAAGTATCAAAAAAAACATTCAGATGAACAAAATCACAGATGTCACGAATTAATAAATTCCCCCAAATTATAAAAACATCCTTGAATTGAAAACCTTTTCAACTCCCTACTGAAATCAATGAAATTGCTAGCCTCCTTTATATGTTTTGGCAGTTTATTAAAAATAAATTGTCCCATCACAGATGGTAAATTTGATGAAATTTTGTACTTACAGTACGGAATATGGAAGTTGAGTTTTTGTCTCGTGTCTATATTATGGATATTTGGATTCATAAGGAACTTATGCCTTATCTTGAAAATATAAACCGACAGTTCAAATACAAATGCACACAAATGGAAGTCATAACCTTGAACTGTCTGAATAGATTTCTACAAGAAAAAGTTCTGTTTACTCCGTTTCTATACTATAAAAACTTCTGATGCCAACTTCTGATGCCACAGGCATATGCCATATCTCAGCCTAGATTCAACCGTCAAAAAATCCCTAATGTTTCTGGATAGATAACATAAGGAATTTACTCTACTCATTAGTAGTTCACAGCGTTTTCTCCAATTTAGGCATGCATCCAGAGTAATAACCAAACATTTTGTTTCCTCTTTGGATACCATGACATTGTTTTTGGAGATTATGGAATTGTGTCTTACCGGCGTTGAGGAATGAAGAATTCGTTCCACACCAATTTTTGACTGACTGTAGAGTATTTATGCACTTATCAGTGAGAAAACCTTCTGACTTCCCTGATACGATCAGTAGAAGATCTAGCATTTGCTGAAAGTTTTCTTCAAAAACATCAGCGTTCATATCTTCATGATAGTCTCCAATCCATTTTGAATTGAAATGCTAGTAAGCCACCATCGAAAAATCAATTTTTCCTACCAATTAGTTGATTGGTACCAATTAATTAGTTAATCAATCTTTGACCTTTTTCCGATGGTGCATTTATTCCAGTGGACCGTCCTTCCATGAAAGCTCGCCTCGCGCATTTTGTATTCTTATCCTGCCATATTTTACAAACGGTATATCTTTCATTTGACAAAGTTTTTTCCCTACAATAGATATTCATTCCTGTTTTCCCTTCGAAACTGTCTAACTGCCCTCAAATATCGTGATCGCCAGCAGATAATTTCGTCAAAGTTTTTCACACTTTCTTCCTACGCATGGGTGGAATGAAACCATCCTTTTTCATTTCAGACATTATTTTGTTAAAGGTAGGTATTTCTTTTTTTAAGTAAAACGAGTATAATATTCTTCTGATCTGTGTCTTCTCATCCTCATTTGTTAGTTTCTTCCTGTACTTCTCTTTGATGACATGATGGGGCCGCGTTTTTTCTCGGGCACAAGTCGGTATATTGTTGAGTTTTGGTGGCGAACAGCGCTCCACACATTGAGTATCAAAATTTCCTCATTTTTAGAATGCGCACTTTTACTAATCTGTTTCTCAGCAACAAAGTCAGAAACACTAGCCATTTTCAAGAACGAACTTTTCCATCAACTGCCAGGAAGTCTAAACATTTCAAATTTTTCAATCACTGAGGCACAGGTAGGTAAACTACCTGTGCCTCTACCTAAGCTTATGATAGTTTTCTTAGAAAAACCCCCTATTTTCCGACCATATTGTTATCTCTCATCGCAGGGACGGATTTATATCTACAATAATATCATTTGTTAAAAAAATATTTTGTGAGGAAAAGATAATCAGGTAGGTGATTGTAAATTTATCATTTTATTGTACCTGGAACAGGAAATTACAGAGCATACTTAAGCGTTGTTCATTGTTAGGGGATGATCATATCACTAGTCACTAAGCTGGTACGGCATATCTTTGAACCAACTTTATAGGGTTATTGGTAATATTTGGACCAACAGATACCCTTACATGAAGAGCTAGAAAAATGGTTGAATCAGTAAAGTAGTAGCATTTTTTCTGAACCGCCAGGAAATGCAAATAGAAAAATAATTTTACGTCGCATTGAGAAGTTATGATATAAACTTCTGTTTTTTCTAATGGGATACCCAGTATATTATTGTATTTTTAGCTTCATCGGAAAATTCTAGATGTTTCATTCATGATATCCTATATCTACTTACACATTCCAATCTCAGTTTATCATGAGCTATCTAATGACATCAACTTTAGATTAAACCTAGAACGCCTATGGAATACGTCGAAGACGACTCGGTTTTACAGTTCCATGATTATTCATTACTCTCTCATATTGGGAAACGGAGTAAAGCTACCTGACAGTGAATTGATTTTCATCGTTGATCTAGTAGTTATTGAGCACAATTGCTACTTATAAACAAACTCACAGTCCTTCTTCATTGCATTAGTTCAGAGAATTATATCTCAATGTAATATATAAATTTTAACTTACAATTTTTGCCACTGATTCCTTGATAACTCTACCACTTTCAACAAAAATAGCTTCCAAAGTATTTAAGATTCCAACGTCCTCTGATTGAGACTCAGGTTGGAGAGCACTTTCTCGGGGGGTGGGGAGTGAAAGTCACCAAAGTGTCATTAAAAAAAAAAGGTAGAGATGCCAATTTTACATAAATGGGTGAGAATAAAATATTTTCCGCTACTACCAGCGGCAAATTTTATTCCATTCATTCAATAAAAAATGTCGTGACTTATTGTCGAATTGTTTTTCTTTTTGAAAAAACAAGTTGATTTAATGGTAGAGATAATCGATTTTCATAATTCATGTTGTTCCCACTTCATAAAATATAACTCGCAAGAAGAAATATTGAAGAGTTTTCTATTTCAATTGCTCTAGAATGAAATGTGAAAGGACCACTATGCGTTATATAATATTTCCTTCCGAAACGTATAATAACCAAACATTCCACACTCGAATAAATCTAGCAAGTCCCAAACTCCAACGAATTATTATTTTAATTTCCCCCGTAGTTCAAGATCTGAAATATAGTTATTTCTGTGGGTGCGGGATATTTAAGACCTCTCAGGTTTCGGAATAAGGTGCTTGAAGAGGTACGTATAACAACTTTGAGAAAACTTTATACGGAATTGAGAATGTTTCCCTTTTCAACATTTATACGGAACTTATGGCACGCTTAAATTTTTATGTGAGCGGAGTGTTTTCTTATGTTCTCGGGATTGGTGAATAAATGATTCAACATTATCTTTTCCTAAATTTATCCTGTTGGTGATTTTGATTCTGATGATGCATTAATGTTCTTTTGAACGATAATATGGGATATCAAACATTTCTCTATTTATGTTGTCTCAATGATGGAAACGTATAACACTTCTTGTTGAAACAAAGCTCAGATATGTGATGAGTACATAATATCTCCTATACACACACCGAAAATTTTAAAAGAATGCAGAAGAATTTTACTTTTTCCCAGACATTTCTTAGAAAAAAATCCCAATCAGAGTTTAACCACAAAATTGCTGTTTGTTTCTCACAGAGCTTTTCAAATATCAGGAAAAAGCGTTGTTTAGGGAGACTTGTTTCGAACATCCAATAAATAAAACACAAAATATTCGAAAAAATTCCTGAATTAGGTGTTTCCTTTTGAATCATTTCCATATTACTTGGAGCAAACTGTCCCATTGTTCAAATGAAGTAGCTCCCGTTTATCCTTTGTTTTAGACAGAAAGAATTATAAATTATAGAGGCCTCATCACAATTATTGAGACATAATTCATAATGAAGACACAAGGTCTGGATTACAATAAGTAAGACAAAACATATTTTAATAAATTCCTGAATCATGTTTTTTTCCTTGAGCCTCTATGAATCCTTCCCATATTTCTGATGAAGCGGTCCATCGTTTATTGAATCAAACTGGTCTATCGTTCAAATGAAGCAGCTCTCGTTTATCTTTCATTTAAGAGAGAAAGAATTATATATCATAGAAGCCTCAATTTTTGATATATTTTATTATAAGCTTATATGGTATGCTCCAATTAATGATAAAGAAATGAAGTTTGGATTTCAGTGCATACTTAGTTTATTTTTCAGAAGATTTCTGATTCTTTGAACTCAAGAAATATCCGAAGTATTTTATTTTGCGACATTAGACTTTTTTGTCGATGATAAGAATTAATGATAACTGGAAAAATACACTGTGAAATGTCGGATTTTATTCTCTAAGGGTATTACTATGATTTCTTTCTATCTTTTTTTCTTCACTGTGTATGAAAAATAATATTTTAAAATGAAAGTTTGTGTGTGGAAACCTATCCAGTTTATCAGTACATGAAAATAATTGGGTTTAAAATCATCGCGATAGTTTTCACTGTCAGTCTTGGGTGAATTGCTACAATCCTCGTTTTTTTAACAATTTTAGCTATGGTTGTTTCTGAGTTAGTGGGATTGATGAGTTTTTCACACACACTTACAACAAATTATTTGAAGAATTACAATCTCTTCATCAAACAGTATCTGAGAAAATGGCTATCACAAACTGACTGACGAATATGTGAATTTTTTTACAAGCTTTTATTTAACTTCACATTTGTATATGTATGTTTAGTTGCAAGTGAATTTTGACTCTCTTCCAGTTGTTCGATCAACGTTGAATTCGGCAGATGTTCATAATTTCGGTGACAATGCATTATTGAATTTTGGCTAGAGAAAAAACTCAATGGCGGCTCCAATATGGGGGACGAGTTTTGTAATTATGGTTCGATTCTATTCTAAATCGGTATGTGGGGGTTTTCGGAGACAGAGATCACGAACTTTTTGTCAAAATTTATAAAGTCAAGATGGTGGCATCAATATGGCGATGAGTTTTGGGTTACAGCCCGGTTTCAATAAGAATTGGTATGTGGCGGGTTTTTGGGGTCGGAGATCAAGATGGCGACGAATTTTGTGATTAAAGCCCGATTCCATTCAAAATTGGTGTGTGGGGGTTTTTGGGGTCGAGCATCATGATTTTGTTGTCAATATTCATGAATTTATGAGGGCGGCTCCAAGATGGCGACGAATTATGTGATTATAGTCCGATTCTATTAAATATTGGTGTGTGGGAGTTTTTGGGGTCGGGCTTCATGATATTTTGCATAAAATTCATGAATTCAAGATGTCGGCTGCAAAATGACGACGTGTTTTGTTATTATGGTCCGATTTCATCCAAAACTGGTATGTGGGTTTTTTGGGATCGGAGATTATGAATTTCATCAGAATTCTATAAGATGACGAATTTCATGGATGACTGAGAAGAAGTGAATAAAAATGATAACAAAAATTAAGACAAGCTTTAATACACTCAGAAGGGAAAATAATGTATTCAATTGTTTGACCTAGGTTATACTGTAACAGCAGATTGAAAATCTTGCCGCGAATATAAAATAGGTATTTTTACGCGGCAAAATTTTGAATCTGTCATTCACAGAATAACCTAGGACGAACAATTCAATTATTTTTTTCCAATACTTACGTCAAAAATGTGTCATTTCTGATGTCAAAAATAGGCTATTTTTGAACAGAATGCAAAAAAAATAAAAAATTCTGCACGGCTGTTGTTTAAATACAGGTGATACACAATACCAATAATTCTCATTTCAATCGTTTTCTATTAAACATATTACAATCATATTCCATCCCTACTAATTTTTCACAAGATTTATTTTAATAGTACAATTGCTGTTATTTTGTATGTTAATTCCAAACGATTATTTTATAATACTAAATCAAATGGCTTTTCTTGTATAATGTTACAAGTAATATTGTTCTCGACTTCGAAATTTCCACTCTTCTTGATATCACCACTAAAAATACCGTTTCCAATTTTAACTTTTTTTTCCACGGACTGCTCCACATAGTCTTCTGCAACGGTCGACGATCGCCATCCACTATGATGTTTAGTCTAAAAATATGTATTTTTTTCTGATAACACCAACTATCAAATGCATCATATTCACTTTCGAATAGTAGTCTGGACTCTACTGGTAGAAGTTCTAAGCTAACTGCTTCCGCTGACTCCATCCCATCGGCAGAAATATCAGAGTATCACCAGAATCACTTTCTTCATCCATAATTAAAACGATATTCGATAAATTTACGAAAATTATCTGATTACGATTTTACAGTGATGGCGACATCAATAGTTGAAATTGTTACTATGCACCCTGACTACCTTATATTTGTTCTAATTTTTCCTGGTAGATATGTTTTGAGATTGACTGAAATGATTTTGCTTAATGTCACTGTCACCGCCAATACAATATAAATTGGACGTTTGCTTTCCAAATGTTAATAATAAAGGGTATATTCATTTTTATATTAAAAAACCAAACGCTTTATATTTTTGTTGTATAAATTACTATTTTCTTTCTAGTTCATTTGTATTTGTATCTTGCATTTTTCTCGATCATTTTCTATTATACAGTGCTTCTCAAAAGTCCCCTCTACGCCTCTCATTTTTGGAACGATTATACATCAACAAGTGAAATTTGGAAAATGAATATTGAAGGTTGTACTAGTGATGATAGATGACGAAATCGTCAAAGATGACGTCACAAGGCCATTGTGACCAATAATTTTAAATGGAACCCTACGGCAAGCGACACCTCTCTTGAAAGGTATCGAAGAAACCTATTCAATGAAACTAATTTTGTTTGTGTTTATGGCAGTAAACATAGCAGTATGGCATTAGTAAACATTAAAATTTGAATTCCATTCAGTACGATATTTATTACAGATTTAAGAATCAGTATCTACTTAATGAAATTGCTCGAAGTGACCTCCATTTACTTCCTGACAGTGGAATATCCTATTTTTAAACTCTTCTCGTACTTTTGCAGATGTGTCTGCGGAAACAGCCTCACATTCTGCAACAATACGTTGTTTTGAAACGTCAATATTATCAGGTTCAGTGGCGTAAACCTTAAATTCAAGGTACCCCCACAGAAAAAAATCCAAAGGTGTGAGGTCCGGTGATCGAGCTGGCCATTCCGTTGAACCTCGTCGTCCAATCCATCTACCACGATACTCCTCATCCAAATACCGTCTTACTGCACCGTAATAGTGTGGAGGAGCACCATCCTGTTGGAATGTTATTCATCTGGATTATCTTCCAAAATTTCAAGGATTAACGGTTCTATTGCGTTTTGCACCAGCTCCAGATAAACCTCACCAGTTGAATTATTATTTGAAAAAAGAGGCCCAACGATGCCAAACATTCACCTTCTGGGAAAATTGGGTATGTGTTTCACGAAACAGGTGAGGATTTGCGTCACTCCAATACCTCACATTCTGTGTATTTATATTTCCATTTAGATAGAAAGTACTTTCGTCACTAAAACAAATTGTTTTGACATAGTCTGGCTGTTGGTTAATTTTAGTTTCCATATTTTCACAAAATTCTAGTCTTCGGTCTGGGTCGTCGTCTGAGAGTTGATGAACCATTTTTAATTTGTATGGATGAAATTTGTTTATTTCAACACCCTGTGTACTGTACTTCGACTGACTACACAGGTAGATGCAACGTGAGTTGTTGAAGAAGTAGGATTAACTATTACTTCTGCCAGAATATAAATTTTTTTCTCATCAGAAATTTGTGGTCTGCTAGATCGTTTCGCATCATTAATACTACCCGTTGTTTCAAACTTACGAAGAAGCTCCCTTAAATGAGTCATCGAAACGGGGCGATCGGGAAACCTCTCATTAAAAATGCATGAATATTTTGTCCAGTTTCACCAAGAATTAGGATCGCTGC
This sequence comes from Gonioctena quinquepunctata, assembly GCA_018342105.1. NCBI lineage: Eukaryota > Metazoa > Arthropoda > Insecta > Coleoptera > Chrysomelidae > Gonioctena > Gonioctena quinquepunctata. Next base: position 15,267 of record JAFIRS010002812.1, on the reverse strand, counting down.
TACTTTATCACCTAAAGCACGTACCATTTCGTTTCTTGAAGCACTTGAACGTTCGGCTCACAACAGTTCAACAAATTATTAAAATGTACAAAAACTTGGACAATTACAAAAACGTCGAATTAGGGAGACTAAAAAAAATGTCAGCTTATTTGACAACTATCCAGAGGCGGAGCTTGAATATGGAATTTTAGTATTAACTGATTTAATTCATCACAGCTTTGCGTTTTTTGAAAGCGAATTGCCAAAACTGCCATAAACACAAACAAAATTAGTATCATTGAATAGGTTTTTTCGATACCTTTTAAAAGAGGTGTCGCTTGCCGTAGGGTTCCATTTAAAATTATTGGTCACAATGGCCTTGTGACGTCATCTTTGACGATTTCGTCATCTATCATCACTAGTAGGGAAGTTTACAACCTTTAATATTCAGTTTCCAAATTTCACTTGTTTATGTACAATCGTTCCAAAAATAAGAGGGGGCGGAGGGGACTTTTGAGGAGCACTGTATAAATTTTTTTGTACAAATAAAGTTGGATTTGATGGAATTTTGCTCATTCATTCAACCAGAATGATGGAGTTTTTATTTCATTTTGATTTCTGTCATTATTCACATACATAATATTTTTCGAGATGCCAATAGTGGTTGGAACTGTATGATGTTGGAACTAAATAGAAAAGATTTGTTTTCATTCGAATATCAAGGGTATGATTCTAACCCCTGAATATTTATAATATTGTATCTAAGAAACTATTAATTTAACAAAAGCAACTGCGAAAAAAGTCATTTGTATCCATTTTTGTGCTTTGTGCTTGAGAGATTTTTTTTTTCAAGTAGAATATGACACAGGTTATAAACCAATAAGTAAGCTATCTACATACCATCGTACTCATTCGTTAGCAAACGCACTATACAGCAATACTGTCGTTATCCCCCCCACTTGTTGATAGGTACATGCTCGTCTCTTCCCCACTCCTTTTCAATACCTGTCATTTTCGTGAGATTTTTCTAATGATCACTTTTCTTGAATGACTGTTATGCTAGCAAAAAAATATTGAACTAAAATGGAAAAATCAGAATTACAAAATAACCAACCCATGATAAAGTGGATAGACTTTCGAATATGTAGTCTAACAAACATAAGTCAGAAGATGTTAGAATAATTCATTGAAAGTAATTGGGTTTCAAGGTGAAACTTCCTAGATGCTCCATTATTTGTTGAATTTCAAATGGTTTCTGCTTATTCTGCCGAAGAGAAAATGCAAGGGTCTAAATTTTTGGTGATATCTATGAAAATGATCATGACGCGGAGATAATTTGTGTTTAAAGATTTCTTAAAGACCATTCCTTCCAAGAGTGATTTTATAGAAATGAGAATGGAGTTTTGAAGTAACTACGAAATGAAAAGTGTAAGCAAAACTCCATTATCAAACATATTTTCTGTTTGTCGGGTGTCCTCTCCAACGGAAAATTAATGAATCTTTGGTACGAGACTTATTGAAGAGATCAAGAACAGACGTTTAGTTCCAACCACGACTCTATTCATTTGTATGAAATTACTTTGGAGAAAGTTTATATTAATTGCATTCGTTTCCATTTTCAATGACATAATCTTTCCTGTGTTTTCATGTCCAGACATTTTCTCAGTATGATAAGATCACAAGCAATTAAACAAACAAAATACTTCCGTGTTTTCAGTTCTACTGTCAACGTTTCGGCGAATATACCCGTCTCATTCAGAATGAATCACAGGAAATACAAATACAAGCGTCAATATAATACAAAGATGCAGAAAGGCCACATTTTGTCTACAAAATTTTCTGATGTGCGATTTTGATGTGAAAAGTGTCACTTTGAAGTGATTATTTTCGACTGGAAGTAATAATTGTTACTGAGATGTCCCTGATGTTTTCACTTATACCTGTGAAAGTTTGGTAAGGTAAAATGAAATATACTGTACCATCTACTAATGGTGTGCTTACCCTTTTTTACTGCAAATAGTTAAAAAATTTCGAGCAGTAAATACACCAGGATTTTTTAACATGTTTCATCGTGATAATGATTATAACATGGGAAATCACAAAATTATATATATATATATATATATATATATATATATATATACATATATATATAAATATATATATATACAGTGTCACACATAAAGTACGCAACATATGGAAGTTTTTTTTATTAATAGATATAATGAAAATTTGACTTTGCAGTTCATTTGTGCTTGAGAAATAAGTAAAAAACAGCCTCTTTCCTTCTGTCATGTGCTACTCTACACCTGTCAAATTTGACATTTTTTTCGAAAATCCTAAAAAAATTAGTTTTTTTGGAAATTTCGAAAAATTCCAAAGGAAAAAGTTGCTCAGTTTCCAATTTTATACCCTTGCTCCAAGTTTGGACTCTCTACTACTCTCACTTCGACTTTTTTCCAATTTTTTTAATTTTTAAATCTTTCGCTCTACCGATTAGAACGAAACATGATTCAAATATCATAATTTTGATGAATACGAGACTTCAATGTCATACAGCCTAGAAAATACCCACATTGGCCTGTTACCAGAAAAAAAAATGCATCTCCAGAAATTCGTCTTTGTTGTTGCAAAGTTCATATAGTTTTTTCATTTCATTGTGAAACTGATTCGGATTTTCAATGTTTGGACGTTAATATGTCAGTAATCGAATAAACGAATTTCTCTTCATTCTTATTACACTCGTATTTCTTTTTATAACACATTTGTATCCCGTTAGCTGCAGATGAGTTCGAAATATTTTGATGTAGTTTACATCCAATAAACTGTTTGATGTAATTTTCGAGCAAATAATAATTTTTCGCAAAAGTTTCTTGAATTAATTTCATGAATTTCATATTCTTCATTTTCACCATTAGATGTGTAGAAAACATTAAACCAAAATAACTATAACCAAATTCACAACGAAACATCGTAACATTCATTGATTTATCTCAATAATCCTATCAAGTACACGAATTCATCATTTAGTATGCCGTCCTTCCCGTTATATACAAATTATAGTCTTTTCATTCACAGACTTTGTGGCATTTTTATTAAATAGGGGATTTATATTAGCACAACACTTCCGAATGGTATTCTCTAAATGTTCTTTGTTTGCAAATGGTCTGTGCTTATACACTTTTTGCTTTAGATAACCCCATAGAAAAAAGTCCATTGGAGATAAGCCCGGTGATCTTGGTGGCCAATAATTTTCCCAATCTCGACCTATCACTTTGCCCCTAAACATCTGACTGAGACACTTCACTTCTACCGTTTGGTGGATCGGTGCCTCGTCAAGCTGATACCACAAATTTCGTCAGAGGCAGATTATCCAAAACTTCAGACAACTGATTCATAATAAAATTTTCTCTAAAAAAATATCGTCCAATTATTTGGTTATGTAATAAACCACACCACACATTTGTCTTGAATGAATATTGGTCACAGCATTCTATTACAAAATTTGGATTATTGTTGGACCACCAGCGACAATTTTGGGAACTAACTGTTCCATTCGACGTGAAAGTTGCCTCGTCTGTAAGTTTTTTTATTTGTATTTATTTAAATTTTTGTGACATATACAAAAGAAATCTCTGGCTATGATGCTTGTTACCTTTTTTACTATACACTTCATCTCTCCATTCTTTTCTTTTCATTTTATTGGTTTCCAACTCAGTCGGTACGCCTATGTAGAGATTATTCTTTCAATCTCAGGAGGATTGGAGCTGCGCCATCTAGTTGTTTTCTTGATGTCAATGTACTGTTTATTTCAGAAAGATTGATTGTAAGATGATCAAATAATAAATAATGAGTCCAAAAATAGTAAGATAGTTGTTTTTCATTGGAATATTACTTAAAACAACCTATGCCTGCGTTATCTATCTCATTCTAGTAATACTTTTCATCCAATCAAATTGAAAACTTTAAATTTGCTTGCTCATGTGCAATAATAGAAATATTCCAAAATAAATATTCATAGGTTTTTCTCAGTCTCAATGATAAACAGAAAAAGAATGTTTTTACTCAAAATAATGTGTTTTTTTAATTAAACCGAAAATGTGACCGATTAATATTTCCACTTGATTGAGTTTGTGAAGATTGAATACCTGTTATAAGTATTTCTTGCCCTCACACGAATCCTGGAATGTTCTGCGGTCAGTTTGAAGTGAATGTCTTTCAAATTCGGCCTCCTCAGTGCTAGTGAAGTGAAAAGTTGGGACTCTAACCTCCAATTCTTGGTATGTGGTTCCTTAGTAGATGCTCCTGATCTGTTACAAAGTTGATTGTATGTATGTATGTCTCTCAAATGCCTCAGTTAAGGGCATTTTCCTCTCAAAATTGATTATAGAAATTTATAGTTCTGCTTCATCTTTCATTTTCATTTCTCGACTCTCTTTATTTTTATTTATCCTTGGTAACCATCACTTTTGTTATCTTTCATCAATTTTCACTGTTATCACTTTTTCTGAAACACATTTTTCGACTTCTTACCTTATATACTTATGTTATTTACAAATTTGATATCTACACAAAGTAATATTTACAAATATTTCTTCAAAGTTGACATTTTCCATTTTTCTATGCTAAGATTTCATTATTTTGATCATTTAGAAGGAAAATAATATGACATTTTCCTGTCACGTTTCCTTTTGGTTCTAAATTTGTGTACAGGATGTCTCTTGCATATAAATATAATGTTCAGTTGAATTCTGGATATTTATTACTAAATTCGGATTTTTTTATTTTTATAGGTTGTTCCAATTGAATGAACTGATCAAACATAATGATGATAATAGAAAAACTCTACTGCCACCCTCTTGAATTATCTGCGTCGACTACAATATGGCCAAAGGTTTTCAAGATGAAACCGTACAGAAATAAATTATAAAAAATCGGCAGGATTTATGCAGTTTTTAAATATCATTGTGCCCTATTTTTATTTGACACATACCATATCATAACAATTTATATAACATTATCATATATATAAATATATATATATATATATAATAAATATATATATATATATATATATAATATATATATATATATATCTTGAATCCAACATGACCTCCATAAGAACCCATTTGGAATTTTAAAATGTTTATACACTTGTTTGTTTAAGTAATCTTGATCAATTTTGATCAAAGTTTTAACTATATATGACTTACCAAGGGTTTTTGGTTTTAAATTTAATTAATCAATTATTAGTTATGGAAATTAATGTTCAATTTAATTCATTGTAGAGTTCCTGATGGAGAGACAATAAATGACTCGAAAGCTTGAATAGAAAAAAGAGTACACTTTTTTTCCAAACCCCTGTTGAGTGCATACCCGAATTTAAAAAGGATTCTTCTTTAACTCAGACAGTCGTCTAACCTTCACAACTTCTATATATATATATATATATATATATATATAATTTTCAAGAATAACAATGAAATCTAGGTAAATTGCACAATTTTTTATATTTTCACTTCAAATTAAGTGGCATTTTCACACCAACCTGACGGAAATCAGTTCATAGAAAAACATTATTGCAAAACTTAACTTACTGGAGATGAGTGACCAATGAAAACCATAAAAAATGATCCTTTCACAGTATATCCTTAAAAAACTCAAGAGGTGAAATAATAAAACAATAACAATAAAGCTGATACTTTGCAAATGTAAAACTTGAACTTGACCTACAAAAATAAAAAATGCGAAAACCTAGTCGAGAGGTTTCTTCGTGACTTATCGATCCCTTGGTTAATTTTAATCCAACCTCGAGGTCGCAACCTTTTCTTTCAATTTGAACTTTCTTAAAAAATTACGCTTTTATTTTTCCATTCTGCTAATGCAATCCCAGTTACGCAGACATCACAACCATCTGATGATGTCTTGCCACCCAAGAAACGTAAGTTTTCATTTGTTTGATCAACACTTTAATTTTTCCCATGGAGTCAGTCTAGATTATCTTAAATCACACATCTTCAACTAATTTCTTTCACTTAATGGAAGTATAAATATAGTAGATAGTTCTTAATGAACATGTGAGCTGTGGTGTAATATCAATAAACCTTCTGAAATTGCCATATGAATATATCAAAATCAAATATCAAAATAATTATAATAAAAAATTAACATTGCTGTTGTTAGGTGTGTCAGCATACATGATCAACCATTTATTATGGTTGTTCTTTGAATTTCACCTAATGAAATCCATCAGCAAAAACTCCACTTCACTATTGAAGATCCACGTCTCTCAAATAGCAATTACGATGACTCTTGCAGATTTTCTTCTAGAAGAATTTCAACCACTAATTGATTATAAGAAATGAAATGCATAAAGCAAAAAAAGTCGTCTTCACAAAAGGTTCAATATAAATTGAAACACAATTGGTAGACCGACAGGCGAAAAACAACTACTTTCCTAGCAAATACCACGCAGAACGTTGAATGATATTCACCTGACAATCCATGCAAACTTCCATATAAATGGATTTTGTTCGCAAATGTTTCTTTCTGATAAGCTCGATTATGTTTAAACTCATGTCGTGTCCGACTAACAATCTGCATACTGGTTTCAGCCCTCATCTGTACGGAGTAGTCACCAGCCAGAGATCCGGAGAGCTCTGGCCGAAGTGAGACACAACATAAATGAAATCATCATCGAGCTTAAAACATCTTTAGGTGCGTCGGAAAAGATAACTTTTAACCGGCGGCACCTAGTGACAGAACGAAACACTCCATACATTTCTCCTACCTCCTACCAATATCCATTTATAAGGAAATTTTCATGGATTGTCAGGTGAATATCATTCAACGTTCTGCGTGGTATTTGCTAGGAAAGTAGTTGTTTTTCGCCTGTCGGTCTACCAATTGTGTTTCAATTTATATTGAACCTTTGTGAAGACAACTTTGGTGCTTTATGCATTTCATTTCTTATTTCCTCTCCCTTTATATAGCTTTTTCTTTCATTAAATATGCCAGTCGGGCAATTGAGCCACTCCTACTGAGAGAGAATCTTTTATTTAGAATCATATCGAGGTAGGAGAAATGTATGGAGTGTTTTTTTCTGTCACTACGTGCCGCCGGTTAACGCCTTCCGACGCACCTAAAGATGTTTTAAGCTCGATTATGATTTTATTTATGTTGTGTCTCGCTTCGACCAGAGCTCTCCGGATCTCTGGCTGGTGACTACTCCGTAATGTACCACTCTATAGGTCAAGGTGCGGAGAGGCTGAAGAGCCTTATCGACCCGCCTACTATCTACAAGGTGGCGTATCTGAGTTCTGAGAGTGACCAAAAGGACAAACCAACGTGGTCCATCACAGAATAGACAAGTACATCCAATTCGATAGCCCAAGATCTGCCGAACCACAAGAGAAAAAACTCGTTGACAAAATGACCAGAGATGACGTACTAAAAAAATCATCGAATCAATGGTCCCTCCGGTGGTAGTGTTTTCGGAAAAGGGTGGATCTACAAGATTCTGTGAAGAATATGAGAAACCTAATGAGGACTCACAATTATTTTCGTAGCTAGACTTGAAATGTGGTCTATTCTCAAACGGTGACATATTGTGTTGCATGCAAGATTTCTACATTGTCGAACGAAAAACGCAATCTCTAATTCTCAAATGTCGAATTCGAAAATTTTCGATAGACAAATTGTAGAGTGGTCTAGAGCAGTCGACAATTTCATGTCGAATGCGAGGTGACTTATTAAACGGATTTTCTTCATCATAGGTTAGAAATGACAGCTTTATTGATAGCGATTGAACATTTTGAAAATCAAGAAAAGTATCAACGGCTTCGAGACAGACAAGGTATTTATAGGAATGCGTTCAGGCTTTCATCTGATAGAATTAGCTAGAGAGTTGATTGGTATCCCGGAACCATTTGTGGAACAGGGACATCGGGCTTCCTCAATACCTCTTGAAGAAAAGGTGAGTTACATCAAACTCTTTTATAAGTACCTACAAACCAGGTTAAATTGAGGTCCTTATATTTGAAATATTTGAATCAAAATGTTGTTTGCGTAAAACTATAAAGCGAAACTTCTAACCTTGTTCAAACTCAAATCAAAACCATATAGGCACTGAACACATTCAAAAATTCTTAATTCGGTGTTGCCAGTTCATGTTATTCGGTTCGAATTTATGTCTTATACGACTTGGATTTCGGAACCGATAGAGAATACCACAATTTCAAGTTGTGCGTTAATTTCCATCGAAAAATGTCGAATTCGACATTCGAGAATAGTAATGGTAAATGGGGATATATTGAAACAATGATGAGAAGACTGAGTTATCTACAGGTAGAGGATTGTATCAGTTTACTGCTTTGCCTTTTGCTCTATGTTATGACCTGGTGACCTTTGGAAGATTTATGGAGCCGATATTGTGTCTACCGAATCTTGACAAGACTATACATTTTGCAAATAGTACCATAATTACCTGCGAGATTCTTGTATGTAACACGTGACTTTGAGATCAATATTCTAAACTGTGTGTCCTGCAGTTTGATATTCGTTCATCATAATCCATGTTTTCCAATCCAATATTTTTTTCCTACCAACACCAAGACGTTATTCCAGTACTGAGGAACGTCCCATCGTGAAAACTTCTTCCACACTTTCAGCTTCAATTTTTTATTCTAATGCATACACATTTTAATAATATTCTTTGGGGATATGTTATATTGTCATGGAGATGTGTCCAACGTGATACGAAAAAAAATTATCCTCATGATTTCCCATTTCATCACATTGAGTTATAATACATGGAGCATAAAACATCCATCACAGAACGTAAAACTGGAAACTTCAGCCATTTGCCGCAAAATTATTGCTCATAGTGATTTGGGCCCATCCAAAGCACTCTAGATATGATAATATATGTGTGGCGTAAAAAAGAGTTATGTCTAGGAATTTTTAGATGACTTCAATATAAGAATGTACAGGATGTTCCTTTTGATATTCAGAAAATGGATTAATTTCCGGTGGAATCTTCAATGACAAAATAATGGTAGATATATAAGATTATGTTTCTGTGCTGTATAAGAGGGAGGAAAATGTACTAGTAGATACCCTCACATCCTACCGATCCTCAGAGCTAATTCAGATTGGCGAAGTGATCAGGTGATTATATACAGGGTGTAATCTGACCTTTTGCACCCCCGTGACTGACGAGAATTTAATCAGCCATTTCATTACGAATTACAATGGTTGAAACTTCAAAAAACTATTTGAAAAATGTCAAAAAACTTCCAAATTCTCAGAACTACGAAACAGCGAAGTTATGGTAGATAAAAAAAAAAAATCTAGGTCAATGAGTTGAAATGTTAAAAAGTCCACATCACATGGGATTTTTTTGTATTATTCAGTTTCCGCAAATTAGGAGTTCTTGAACAGTTTTTGTTCTAGAAACAATGGGAAATAACGTTCACAATTTTTTGCCATCGATCGGATACCTGTCAAATTTGTCATTTTTTCAAACAAACAAAAAAAAGTTGAGTTGTTTCTCGATATTTCTCAAAATATTATATAACAAAGTTGTTTATTTTCTGGTTTTCTGAGAACCTACCAAATTTGAACCAATTTAGGATTTTTTTGTTTTTTGTTTTCCTAACCTTACGATTTGTAATTAAAATATCGTAAAATCTGAAAAAAACAGTTGAAATGTTTAACGGATTTTTTCTGTTTAAAAATGTTTCTTATCAGATAATTTCAAAAAAAAAATTGGTGGTATCCATGAGAATCATAATGCAACGGAGATAATTTGTGATGAAAGATTTCTTGAAAACCATTCATTTCAAAGGTGATTTATTGAAAATGAGAGTTTGGGAGAAACTACGAAAAAACAATCTAAGCAAAGTTTCATTATCAAACATCTTTTCTCTTTGTTGGGTATCCTCTCCAACGCGAAATTAATGAATTTTAAAATTTCATGAATACTTTGAAAGAGCGAGATTTTGACGTAGGTACATATTTCTCCCTTTTCAACAAAAAGAAGAACATGCAAATTTTCCTTGTCAAATTTTAAGGACAGTCGAGGCGACTTTCATCTCAAATAGAGTAGTCAGTTCATGAATCTGTAGGTGGTGAGCACCCAAAAACCCAAAATAAGTGATAGAATGCCAAGATCAATATTCTTTCGAGAGAAATGTGTGGTGCGGTGTTTTGAACAACATAGTGATTGACCCAAATTTAAATTTATAGTGATACTTGCAGGTGTTGAACAACGCATCTACTATTTCGAGCTTAGGTAATTGAGCGTGATATGGAAAAACTCGCCACACAAGTCGCCAGACATTACTCCACTAGATTTTTCCCTCTGGGAGTATTTGAAGCAAAAAATTCTAAAAGCTCAGAGCCTTTTGAAATGTAATATGTGGAATATATATATATATATATATATATATATATATACCGGGAACAATGAAAAAACGCTATGTTTCTTTTTAGTTCCAAATTTCGTGTATGTTTTATGCGTTGATCAGTGGTGTACTGAACAGCCTACCACAAACTAGCATGAAAGGCTCGACTTTGCAACTAGTAATCACGAATCGAAAGAAGTCATTTAAGTAGATATTGATAGACAATAATTGTTTTTCTCCATCAAAAACATGTTGATTGTATAATATTTCCCTAGATAATTCAATCAGAAATGGCTTTGATAATGATACTCCAACATAAACATCAACAAATTACGAGTACTTATCTTCAGTTTTTCGCAAAAATCATTTCAGACCTAAACTCTTATCTAAGTGGAGTATCATGAATTTGAGGTTGAGTTTGTTTGTCAGTTGATCTATCGAAACAATCATATGCAAGAAAACATGGTAACATATCAGTGAATCCGCGACATCGACTCGATCAAATAATATGAGGAATGAAAAAATGGAGTTATCGATCTCATTCTGACTCACCCGTACTATGTTTTCGATTCTCCCAACATTAAAGAATGTTCAGAAGGTTGACACATATTCCGATATCTTGTAAAAAATTTGCAATATGCGATTATTGCACATATGAAATTATGTCTCTATTAAGGACATATCTTCAGTTTTTCTCAATCATCTCAGAAACCTCCACTTTTAGGCACATGAAATGTTATGAGATTTAGGTTGAGTATCGATGAGCCGAACTGATGTTAAACGATCATTTGTAACATTCACTTGTCCCAAGAACAACATACCATCGTAACTACGCCACTGGTTTATGAAAATTGAAAATTATAACTTCAAATTAGCTTGTTGATGTACCAAGTGTAGTGTACCAAGTTTACAAATTTTTCCTTCAGGAATTTTGGAGGAGATAAATTGAATCTTTCGTACTTTCGACACCCTGTATCTCAGAGGGGATGCATTTTAGGTCATACCTTGATAGCAACTTTTCACTCCGAAATGAGCTGAGGAATCTGTAGTCGGAGTTTGTCGGACTCATTCTGACTCACCTATATATATATATATATATATATACAGGGCTATTCAAATTCGTTTCTGTACATGGGGATCTCGTAAACGATAAGAGATAGAGTGTCGGTTAAATCGTGGCATAGTTGCGTATTTATAGACCTATTCAATGATGTGAAAAATAGAATTTAGCTCTTTTGGTTCTGAGATATACAGGAAAAAAAAAATCCCAAATTATTTTTTTCCTGTATTTTCTTTATTCGCAGACATATTGAAAATCTGTCCACATTTTGCTATTGGCATTGATGTGAGCTATCAGAATATGTTCATGAATCTTTTATACAGGGTGTCATCTGGCTTAGGCCACCCCATCTTTGAATTTTTAAATACGGACCTGTATTTTTGTTGTAGTTTTGATCGTCGACGTTCACTTCATACTGAGAAATTGAATTTAATTTTATATTTCGGGAAGTTTCGGTAATATTTTATTATAATTGGGTAATTATTCCCTTTAAATTACGGCCCTGGAAATTGGTTGACTGAGTTAAATAAAAACACAATAGCAACTTTCACGTCTTCCCATGTACCATAGTGTTTTTAGAGAGTATTTTTTTCATTTTTAGGTACCAATTCATATTTCTTCACGTTTTCAATGCTCTTTGAGCGTTTTCTACAATGAACTTCGAATAGCAAAACCTTTTATGATTTTTGAAACATATCTACAACAAAATAGATTATACATATGTATTTTGATAAGCTGAAAAAACGATAGCAATAATTACATCCGAAACGAACACTATAGTTGTAATGGAAATTGAAATGAAGTAATTTATATACACAAACAAATCAATGGCGCAATAAATGTTCGAATTGGAGTCCTTCCATTTCGAGACATTTTTTAACTCGTTTTTTCATATTATTTATTGCCCTTAATACACTTCTTTGCTGCATTGTTGCGAACGCATTCAAAATCCTCAATCTCAAGTCTTCCACATTTTCTATCTCTCTGCTAACGTCAATCCTATTTTTCAATGTCCCCCATATAGAAAATAGTCAAAAATAGTAAGATCTGGTGATCTTGCAGGCCATATTATTGGCCCATATTTGCTATCCATCTGTTGTTGAATGTGGTCATCGAAACTGATTAACCTCTCTTGTACAATGAGGACGAGCTCCATCATATTGAAACCAGATTCCATTCAACCTACCATTGGAATATCTTCGAGGTATTCAGTGAAGGTGGTCCTTAAGAATTGCAAATAACGTTCGCCATTCAATGTCTCCTGGAAAATATATGGCCCAAGAATTTTATTATCAAAAATTCCTGCCCATACATTGAATCCAAATCGCACTTGAGGACGAACTTCTCTGAAATTATTTTCATTGGTCTGAGACCAGACATGTTCATTATTCCTATTGAATACACCGCAATTTGTGAAACGACTCTCATCGGTCCAAATGATGTTATTCAAAAAATTCCCATCTCTCACGATTTGTCTACGCAACCAGTTGCAGAAATTTCTTCTTCTTTCGGGATTTCCTGGATGTAATTTATGAAACGTTTTAATTTTGTAACATTTAAAATTATGCTTCCTGAGAGTGCGCCAAACTGTCGTTTGTGGCAAATTCAATTCATCTGCAATTTGTACCGATGATTTCGATGAATTTTCATTAATATAAAATTCAGTGATATTACTGAAAGTTTATTAAAATTTAAAAAAAATTACTTTTTCAACAATACTTTCCTCTATTTCGGCTGGAGTTCTGTTGCCATAACTTTTGCGAGGCTTATTGAATGATCCAAATTCGCTAAGGTTTTTGTCTGATTTCTGGAACAAAGTTTCATGCGGTTGACGCCTTTCGGATAAATTTCCATATACCGTCGGGCTGTAGCATAACTGTTTCTATGGTTTTCATAAAAAATTCACCATGTCCCGTTTTTCTTCAGCGGAAAACATAATTTTACACCAATAAACTCAAAAATATACAAAAATATGACAAATGTCAAAATATTATCGACAATTGTTCTCATAGTCTACTGAGATTTCATCGGTATTAAACATGGTAACTAAAGACAAATTTGCAACTTATAGGTAGGTATTATAGTAACTAGCGAAAATGTGGTGTTGGGTCTTTTCATCTCCAAGAATCACTTATGGTGCAAGAAAAAGTGAAGACTTGAGATTGAGGATTTTGAATGCTTTGCAACAATGCAGCAAAGAAGTGTATTAAGGCAATAAATAATATGAAAAACAGTTCAAAATGTCTCGAATTGGAAAGGACCCAATTCGAACATTTTATTGCGCCATTAATTTTTTTGTGTATATAAATTACTTCATTTCAATTTTCATTACAAATTATAGTGTTCGTTTCTGGATGTAATTATTGCTATCATTTCTTTTCAGCTTATCAAAATACATATGTATAATCTATTTCTGTTGTAGATATGTTTCAGATAATCATAAAGGTTTTGCTATTCGAAGTTCATTGTAGAAAACGCTCAAAAAAGCATTGAAAATGTGAAGAAATATGAATTGGTACCTAAAAAAATAAAAATGCAAAAACACTATGGTACATGGGGAGACTGAAAGTTGCTATTGTGTTTTTATTTAACTCAGTCAACCAATTTCCAGGGCCGTAATTTAAAAGGGAATAATTCACCCAATTATAATAAAATATTACCGAAACTTCCTGAAATATAAAATTAAATTTAATTCTCAGTATGAAGTGAACGTCGACGATCCAAAACTACCAAAAAATAAGGTCCGTATTTAAAATTCAAAGTTGGGGTGGCCCAAGTCAGATGACACCCTGTATAAACGATTCATGAACATATTCTGATAGCCCACATCAAATGCCAATAGCAAAATGTGGACAGATTTTCAATATGTCTGGGCAGATTTTCAATATGTATGCGATTTTTGGTTTTTCCTGTATATTTCCAGAACCAAAAGAGCTAAATTCGATTTTTTTTACATCATTGAACAGGTCTCTAAAATACGCAACTTTGCCACAATTCAACCGACACTCTATCTCTTATCGTTTACGAGATCCCCATGTACAGAAACGAATTTGAATACTGTATATATATATATATATATATATATATATATATAAAATATATATATATATATATATATATATATATATATGTATATATATATATATATATAAGAGAGAGAGAGAGAGAGAGATAGAGAGAGAAGGTAGTATCTTGACTGGATTAATTGGCACAAAAGGTGAATTTGGAACATTCTCCAATGTTTTTCAATGTATCCAAATTCCAGTGACAAAACAACCCTTTTTTTTTTTTTCTCCTATGCTGTTTAAGGACATGCATCAGCTATTTTTTTATACAAACCTCACATAGTAAGTCGATTTTATCATATTTTTAGTGTTATTGTAACACCCTTAATGTTTTCCGATGTCTTGAAAAGAAAATAAAATTTTCGAAAGCTCGACAAGTTAAACAAGACTTTTACTTTATCAGGCCAATATATTATGACTGCAACCCTAAAGGGTAATCTTCAGTTACTGAAAATTTCCAAAATTTATTTATATATATACATATATATATATATATATATATATATATACATATATATACATATATATATATATATTTTGTTTTGTTAATAACATACTAATATTTGGGGCTATATTTAGAAAAAAAATGTCATATGAACATTTGTCCTAGAGGTCTTTGAACTGAAGAATGCTGAAGTTTTGAGATTTTTTTTCTCATGATAACTTTGGTATGACCCTAGATATTTTGTGAAACGAAGAACGCATCTTCTAGGCATCCAAGGGCATATTCTTGTTGTGAAACATATTCATTTATTCT